>RJWJ010005607.1:8967-67370 GCA_004363605.1 Indri indri | reverse complement strand
CTGAGCTGACACCTTACAAAGCCACCACACACGTAAACAGTCTATATTTTCAAAAGTGTTTTAGAGCACTCTACAGACTCATGCAGGAATCTAGTACACGAAATGGTCTGCAAGCAATGTTTAGTTTTATAAGAAGAGAAATGCCAGCCCAAAGGTTACAATTTGGGCTAAAGTAACATCTTGTATTCCCTCTGGAATGGTGGCATTTAAAACTAGTTTTCTGGTCCTACTAACAAATGAGAACAGAGATGCCCTTTCTCCGCTGCTGGTGGAGGAAATCCCGTGTGCAACTGTCTTATAACTGTTACTGCAGCAAGAAGTTTGGGGCAAAAGTAGCCCCCAGGGTTTTTGGAAATGTAGTCTTAACTGAGATTTTTTTTTTTTTTGTCTCAGCACACTCACATAACCTAGGCATGACAGGGGATTGGGAACTGCTTCCACAGCCAGCTCTGCAAACAGTGCCTGTTGTGAGCGATTAAGCCTCACGTGGGGGCAGCTCGCTGTGAATTCGAAGATTCTGCAACGTCCCAGCTCCTCATAAAGCAGCTCACATATTTGCCGTCCAATGAAGCATGGCTGAAATAACACAATCTCCTTGTTGTAGGTTTGGGGAATGCAGCGTCAGCTACACCCCAGGCCCTGTGGCTTCCGTCCTCTCCTGTGGAGGTGACCAGCTGAGGAGTCAGGCCCCTTGGCTCTGTGGGAGGGGGACAACATCTGCTCTGGCACGAGCCTGCCTGCTTCGTCTTTCACCTGGCTGTAAACACAAAGGCAATCAACACCAAGCTAGAAACTAGACGGCGGGTCTTTCTCCCCGTAGTCAAGCTCAGATGGCCACATCTGATGCCTTGGAGAGAGCTAAAGTTTAGCCAGACTCGGACGTCATTTACTTTTACTACACATGTGCAGTTAAGCTAACTGGAAAGCAGAGCTGTTTGCTAGGGCCTGGGTTTGAAGGATTTTGGAAAATGTTCTTGAAACCATGAAGATTGGCTTCCCGATGCTTCTCTTGATCTCTCTCTTCGTTTTATTCTCTCCTCTGCAGTTTCCTTTTCCTCCCCCTCCTCCTCCTCCTCTCTTCTCTTCGTTCTCATTCCAGAAACACAAAACCAAGCGTTTACTGGGATCAGGCTGTGATGTGGCTGGGGATACTGAGAAGGAAGACATGGTGCCTGCCCTCGAGGGACACATTGGTGTGGGGGGACACAGGCTGTGAGGTCACAGGCGGTGAGGGCCGGATGTCAGATGAGTGGAGTCCTGAAGCAAAAACAGGTGTTCCTTGGTGGTCTTCGCTGTCTTCAGTTTTCATCTGTCTACCCCAACGTCGTCCTTCCACGCCCTTTGCCTTCTACTATCCTGTCTGTGAAGAAGAACCTGGCAGCTAGAAGTAAACCTTCGACTCGTCTTCTTATGGCCACCTCTGGCCCCCATGTCCTGGGTACAGAAATCATTCTCAAATGCCAAACTCTTCGAACTCCCCGACTCTCCAGAAGTACCCAAAGTTTCAATGCCCAGTCACGCACCCACCTTTAATTAGAGCCAGCAAGTCCTCACAGCTATGTCGGCCCATAAAATTTGTGCAGTTCTTTTAGAACACAAGCACATTTCGCTTTTAACTTTCTTTCCTGTTATTCATAGTTTTCCTGGATGCTGTGTTAGATTTTCCTGTTGTCTCCATTGTCATTCATGTCCCATCCACACCAATGCTTGTAAAGGGGCCAGAAAGAGTTTCAAACATAATTTGGCTTCCAGCCCGAGTGTCAAATTTATCGTCCACACTTCCCCTGGCATCACCCTTGTCCTCCCAATAGCAGCCTCTGGTACCTGGCCCAACTGTAGCCTGAAGAAGTTAACTGCCGAGGAATTGGAACTGGCTCTCAGGGCAGGGGCTTTAGAAGGCTGACACTGTAGTTCCCAGATATACAAAATAGTGTTGAGCAAAGTGTGAGATTGCTATGAGATTAAAAGCTAAACTCAATAAATGTGAGAGCTTGAAACTAGGTTCCAAGACAGATCCACTGTTGGATCCACTTTGTGCAGAATCTTCAGGAGCAGCGTGTCACTTGCCCACAGTGCTTTATGGATGCTGCATCTGCAGTCAAGAAGGTAATTGCAGGTTCTTATCTGCCTGGTGACCAGAATGCTGCCCTTACTAGTGTCTTCCAGACTCTGTTGCAAGTTGGATTTTGGATTTCCCAGGAGTAATTGGGAAGTGGTAAGGAAATGAGGGAATAAATAGGAAACTAGCTGTGCACCATTGGACAGGTCACCTCACCTCAGGTTACTTATCTAAGAAATAGGTTGGACTAGATGATCTTTAAGGCAATTTCCAGCTGTGACATTTTAGGATTCTAAATACTTCTAAATCCTTTCCTTGATACTACTGATGAATTTTCTGTTGAGCAGCTTTGATTTAGGATCAGAAACTGTCACCCTAGACCAGAGGATGGGGAACAGGGATCAAAGGCAGAGGCACACCTTGCTATGAGTGGGACAGATGGCACACACTGTGTGTAAACCCTGCGCCCAGCCTGCTGGCCGGCCTCAGCCCACTCTGCTGTGTGGCATCATGGGATAGCATCCAATGTGGCTGACCTACAGAAGTGTCTGAGAGTAATTTAAAAATCACCCCTTGCAGCTGTACCACACCCTTCCAATTCGGCTGGCAAGGGGATACTTTTAAAGAAGAAAAGGTGGTTGGGCCTGGAGTGTTTCCTACAAATCCCACACCACAGAATGAGTTAACAGCCAACGAATCAGAAACATATGGTACTCAACAAGCTTCTCTCAGAATACGCACTGTTTAATAACGCGGGGAATCGCTATTTGTCAAAACAGTTGGGGCTTGTTTCCAAATCCAGGACCTCTGAGATCCAGTTTGAAATGTATTGTCAAACAAGCCACGGTCTCCAGGGCCAGATTAATGCGTCTTTGCTCCATCCACAGGAGATTATTTTCCAGTTGTACCATTTGGTGATTGTGACTCAGAGTAGGGTCTGATTAGGACTGAGGTTTAAAAGACACCTGACCAATTATGCCTAAGTAAATAGAGCTTAAGACAAATCACAAGTAAGCACTACTTTAGTCGCAGAGCAAAAGAACACACACTCGCTGCTTCTATTTTCAGAAAATTAATGAACAATTTTCGTTATGGCAAAACAACTCTGCAGAACAAGGGTCAGTTTGCTCTTTTAATCAAGAAGCTTTGCCAAATATTTACTAAAATAGGGCAGACTCCTTGTAAAAGTATAAATAGTTTTGTTTCTTATTTAAAATAAAAAGGTCCCTAGCACCTTATATGGTCTGATCCTTTGATAGCACTCAGTGTTTTTATAGTAGGATTTCCATTGTGGTCTCTGCTAAGGAAAAAAGAAACAAGATTGCAGCACGAGGTCAAGAAAAATGATGCTTCACATAAAAATCCAATAGACAGCTCTGCAGAGTAAACTGTGAGTAATGTTGTCTCAGGAGGATGAAGTATGTGGCAATGCTGTACTAAGACTTAGTGAGGACCAAGTTTTCTGTAGCAGATTTAGTTGGTTGCTTACTCAGGATTCACCCCTCCCTCTTCTTCCTTCCTTTTTAATAGAACCCAGATTCTGCTCAGCTATCTGTCTGTCCCCAGTGTGATTCAAGGGATAGACTCCATGCTTAGCTCCAGGGGCAAGTTCTGTTTAGGCCAATCACGGGGGTCTCCCTGACTGGTTTAGGAACAATTCTGTGCAGTGAAAAGTGGGAAGTTGCTGCAGGGGAGTTTGGGGAAAGACTTCCTTGCTCCTAAGAAAGAGGAGCAGAAAGAGACATATTCTTGTCCCTATGGATGTTGTCATGTTTGGGTATGATGCTTGCAATGTGGCAGCCAACTTGCTTTCAGGTGAGGGTAAAGCTGACACAAGGGTTGGGCAAAGTAAAGAGAATCAGTGAGAGATGGAACACCGCCCTGACACATTGCATCTGGAGCCCACTTGCCTTTGGATTTCCTGTTATGTGAAATAATAAATTTCCTTATTGTTTAAGTCAGTTTGAGTTGCTCTTTCCAGTATTTGTAACCCAAAGCATCCAAACTGATCTAATCACAGGGGTCCCCATCCTATGGTGAGTTGTAAAATTATTTCATTATATATTACAATGTAATAATAACAGAAATAAAGTGCACCATGAAGTAATCTGCTTGAATCATCCTGAAACCATCCCCCCATTCCCAGTCTATGGAAAAATTGTCTTCCATGAAAATGATCCCTGGTACCAAAAAGGTTGGGGACCGCTGTAATACAGCTTTCCAATCAGTATACTATAGACCAGGCATCCCTCTTTTCCATTACACTGTCTGGAAACTTCACCTCACCCATTGTTTTGCCAAAAGACTTCTCAAAGCTGTAGGTTAATCAATAACTCTAAATGGTGATCATTTACCAGTTACAACTTATTTCATTTTCATTTCTCAAGCTAGGCAAACCAGAGTGGCGTCCTAAAGGGCCTTTCTATAATAAAGATTGAGTCAGTAGCACATGCATTTCCAGGACTAGTTTAGTGGATCCATCCACCGTCTCTCACAGATACTCCTTGTAACAGAGAGCTGAGAATGTCAAGACAGCTGATGGGTCTCAGAGTTGATGATGGAGGACCTAGAACAGCAAATGTTATTAGTTCAACCAGGAGTCAAACCTCTGGCCAAGGCCTCAGGAACAGCGTGAAATATAGATATGGACATAGGATTACTCCTCAAACCCCAAACTGGGATCTCAAACTCAAGTTTCAGAAAAAGCTTCTGTGCCCCATGTGAAAAGTAAAAATTAAGAATTCTTTGGAGTATGGTCTGGTAATATTTATGTCTTTGTTTGTATGTATCCCCATAACAGGTTTTCAGTCTTCCTAAATATAAATTTGATCTCACATTGTCCCTGCTGTAGGGAGTTGACATAACAGATAACAGATATATCTTATATTTTGCTTTCAGAATTTTTTCCCTTTTTTTAAATTACCTTCATCAAAGGTCTTTATACACAATTATTCCAAAACAAAAACAATGCAGTAAAAAGAGTCAAGAGGAATTCTAAAAGCAGTCTCTGCTTATATCTGATGAATGAAAGGGTTGAATTTTTTACCTTTAATTATTTGGCTTATTGCCTTAATTTCCTGCTTCTTTGTATCTATGAAGACCTCATTGAACACTCTCCATCAAATACCTCAAGGGAAGTAGTTACTGAATGTGCTACCAGCTCTAACAAAGAGAGCTGGAGGCTTTGCTCCATGAGGGCCTCTGGTGCTTAGATTACAGATTGAAGGAGTAGTGGATAATTCCCCACCAAAACTCAATCTGGAAATAATTTTTAAGAATATTTAACATGAGATCCTCTTAACAAATTTTAAGTGTACCATACATTATTGGTGACTATAGATACAAGGTAGTACAGCAGATCTCTAGAGCTTACTCATCTTGCTAACTGAAACTTTATGCCTGTTGATTACTCACTCCCCATTTCCCCCTTCCCCCAGCCCTTAGTAACCACCATTCCAATCTTTGATTTTATGAACTCGGCTATTTTATATACTTCATGTAAGTGGAATTATGTAGTATTTGTCTTTCTGTGTCTGGCTTATTTCATTTAGCTTAGTGTCCTCAAGGTCTATCCATGTGGTCACACAGTACAGAATTTCCTTCTTTTTTAAGTCTGAATACTATTCCATTGTATGTACATACCGCATTTTCTTTATCCATTCATCTGTCAATGGAAATTTAGCTCATTTCCTCATCTTAGCTATTGATTAGTGCTGCAATGAACATGAGTGCAAATATTTCTTAGAGACCCTCATTTCAATTCTTCTGGATATATACAATATATACCTAGGAGTGGAATTGCTGGATCATATGATAGTTCTATTTTTAATTTTTTGAGGAAACTCCATACTGTTTTCCATAGCGGCTGCACCATTTTTCATTCCCTCTAATAGTGTACAAGTGTTCCAAATTCTTCACTTCCTCACCAACACTTGTCTTTTGTTTTTTCGATAATAGCCATCTTGACAGGTGTGAGGTGATTTCTCATTGTGGTTTTGATTTGCATTTCCCTGATTATTAGTGACAATGATAATTTTTTCTTATATCTGTTGGCCATGCATATGTTTTCTTTGGGGAAATGTTTATTCAAATCCTTAGCCAATTTTTAAATTGGGTTATTAGTTTTCTTGCTATTGAGTTGTTTGAGTTCCATATATTTTGGAGATTAACCCCTTGTCAGATATATGGCTTGCAAATATTTCTCTCATTCCACAGGTTGCTTTTTCACTATGTTGATTATTTCCTTTGCTGTGCAGAAGCTTTTGAGTTTGATGTAGTCCCATTTGTTTATTTTTGTTTTTGGTGTCATATCCATGAAATCATTGCCAAGACCAATATCATGAAGCTTTCCACCTATGTTTTCTGCTAGGAGTTATACAGTTTCAGGTCTTATGTTTAAAAATGTTTTTCACTGGATGCTAGAATGCTAACCTTTGCTCCTATATTCACTGAAAATTATAAATGAAAAAGAGGTTAATTTTTGTGGGTGCCTGGGGCAAGAGGTTGTGAGAATCTGAGAAAAACTTGCAAATCATAAACCAATGTTGATTACGCTTTCTATGTTCATGCATTCTTACAATGGCAAGAATTTCTCTGGTTGTGCTGACATTTTGGCACACATGATAACACTTTTCAAAGACTGTAAACAGTATGGTGTGAGCCATAAGAATTACTACTCTATAAAATTATAGAGGCACTGAGAGTCTTTTAATTTCTCCTCTTTCCTGGAAAGGTACAGTGCCTTCGTTGCAAACATGGCTCTGGGCAGTCTGATGCACAGACTCAAACACTGCACTTTTCAAAACACAGCTTGACCCCAGATCCACAACCTTTGGGACCCTACCCTTTGATGTGAAATCTAACCACAAGGCTCATGAACTATGTTAACACAGGCCTTTATCTATTGCATTCATTACAATTCAAGCAGAAGGAAAGTGACTTGGTGCAATAGTACCATGGGACAGCAAGCTTCAATGATAGTAATCACATCTTCTAGAGCATACCTCGGGTTGCAAAATGCTTTTCCATGTGTCATCCTATGTCAACCTCTCAATAATCTTGGTGGGATTTTATAGACAGGAAAAACAGAGATGAAATCAAAAGGCTCAAACTACTTGGCCAAGTTCACAGTCAGAAGCAGGGCTGGCACTTGAGCATAGCTTTCTTTCTCCAAATCATGTGTTTCTTCCATGATACTCTCTCGTCTTGAAGAAGGGGGCACAAGGGCAGTATTATGCGGTGGTTAAGAGCACATTAGATCTGGGTTCAAATTCCAGTTCTGCTACTCATCACCTCAGTGAACTGGGGAAAGTTACTTAGCCTCGGGACCCTGCCTTGATTTTCCCTTTGATAAAATAGAAATAATAATACTATGTACACCATTGGGTTTTGGAGCTGAATGTATTAATGCGAGAAGAGCACTAAGCATAGTGCTTCATGTAAAGCACAGTATTCAGCAAGTTCTTTATGAATAATAGCTAACAAAAAACAAAGGGAAACAAGCCCTGGTTGAGAACTTTGAATGTGGCTTTTCACTGTTATGGACCGTGTTAGTCAAAGATGTCCTGTGAGCTCCAATTTCCTGTCTGACCAACCCAAGGCAATGGGGCTTGATAAGAAAACCAGTAAGAACCACTCTATTGACCTGCACGTTTAACACAGGGCTCTCCATTGTCTGTCTGTGTGTGTGTGTGTGTTTGTACATCCTAGGTGTCTGGGGGAAAGAGGGAAGGACCCTGGTATCAAATTTACCAGCTTTTCCTTCATGTTAACACTCACCCAGTGCCCAGGCAAGAATTTTACTGTGCTGGAGATTAAAATGCTAAGGAAAGTGGTGACACTTGGAAACTGCTACAGCTCTCTTGGAAAATACACACCAACACACAGACAAGGCTGCTATTCATTTCAAAGACTCAATGATTCTAGGATGACAACAATATGATTTAGGAGTTAGATTTCTTAAATTAACATAACTTGTTTAAAATACCACAGGGCATAAACAGGTAGTAAACTACAATATTCACATCACCTGGCAGAAATAATGAGCTGAGAAAGCCACACCAAGAAGAGACCGCTTCTTATCACCACACTGAATGAACTGGACATTTCAGCTAGGAATGTTTACTTTGTGTCATACAAAGCACTCGAACCGAGGCCCAGCGGGTGGAGGGAGCTGCAGGCATGCAGAGTCTTCTCTCCAACCCTGTTAAACGTAAACTGACCGACTATTTTCTGGAATGTGCCACACAAAAGGAAGATAAACAAGAAAGTACAGAATCCTGCCCACGGTAAAAGTGATTCTTGAGGAAGGTCAACACTCCTTAGGGTTATGCTTGGCCAAGAGGGTCACAGCTCAGGCCCCCAAAGTTATAGCTCTTTATAGTCAATGCTTAATTGTTTGCAACTACCCTTTCCCTTTGATAGCTCAGGCCCTAGAATGGATTCTAGGACCCCACCCTGACCCCCTTTCCTCCCGTGAGTTCACCCTGGCATCTCATTGTGTCCTTTCCCTAAAGCAGCCCTTGGTTTGGACTCTCTCTACCCCTGGGGAAGCTCTTATAACTCAGAGCCCTGCATAACTCCTGTATGGGGGGGGCAGCCTTTGTCACGCCTTGAAATGTCTCTATTACCTTCCCCCCGTCTCCTGGGGGCAAAGAGTCCTTGTGGCCTTTAAGACACTCAAATAAAAAGGACCTTAGAAGGACCACTCAAGTGATTTCCTCAGAACGAAGATCTGTTCCAACTTACTATCTCTTCCTAGATGCAGCGCTGCTTGGCCACTTTTAAACAAGCAGCTCTTAATAAAAGAAATGTCAAGTTCTGCCTAACCAGGTATCCCATTGCGTTAAAAATAATGGATACTTAGAATATGGTCTCTTTTCAAAAAGTCTGTGTAATATAATAGACTTGTCTTCAGTAATGTTTCAGAAAATCTGATCTGTTGACTGCTTCAAAATCACCTGAGATACTTGTTAAAATGCAGATCCCTGGACCCCATTCCTGGCCCTCATCAAAATTTCTGGGAATGGGCCCGAAAATGGGCATCTCACGTGATTCCGATGCATACTAAGACTTACACAGACCAACAAGAATTTGCTTTCTCTGGTCTTCGCTCATTCAATACATGAATATTTACTGAGTGCTTGCTATGTGCCAGGCATGGTTCTAGGCAGCAAATACATGGAATACAGCAGCAAATAAAACAGACTCTGCTCTGATGAAGCTTACCTTCTAGGGGAGACAAACAAATAAATACATAAATAAGCGCATATCAACATCAGACAGTAGTAAGAATCATGGGGAAAATAAAAGGGTGAGAGGACGGAGGGCGGGGGTGCTATTTTTAGCTAAGGCAGTGAGGGAAGGCCTTTCCGCAAAGGCCTTTGGACAGAGCCCTGAAGGCAGTGAGGGTGCAAACCAGCACATACTGAGGAAAGAGTGTTCCAGGCAGAGGGGACAGTGGGTGCAAAGACCCCAAAGCAGAAACGACCCTGGGCATGTTCGAGGAACAGCAAGGAGAGAAATGCAGCTGGGTCAGAGGCAGGGAGGGGCAGGAGCGTGAGGACGCGCCACCAGAGAGGCCGGGAGGGGCGCCGATCCATCGCAACAGGCTTGGAGGGCTTTGCTCTTACTCTAGGTACAAAGGGAAGCCACTGGGGGGCCCGGCCAGGACAGTGGCACGCTCTGCCTTTGGGTTTGAATGCGCCCTTCTAGCTGCTGCCTCACCCTCTGTCTAAATCTCTCTAGGGGTCCCCAGCCAGTCCCATGGCTGTTAAGTGAGGAATTGATTGAGGGGAGCAAGAGTTTCTTCAAGTCACACTTGTACATCTATCATGCACAGAATTTGTCTATAGGTCAGGCATTTAAAGCACCATCTCATTTAATTCTAAGAGACAGGCACAGAGTTATCACCCCTACTTTACTGATGAGGAAACAACTCGGAATGTGATAAAAGTGGGTTTTCAAACTTAGGTTTCTGATTTTAACCAATGTGCTCCGTTGCCGCCCCTGATAGAACCACTAAGCTTCATTGCACCTCCATAGGTAAAATTTAGCATAAAATTATTTAAGATTTAATAAAGCAAAGCAAAGCAAAGGGGTCTGGATTCATGATCTCTGGGGGAAAGTTTGAAGCCAACATATGCATATCAGAACCTTGAAGTTTCAGCTTCATTATTTTCAGTTTGTGCTTTAGTCAACTCCTTCTTCTGTATGCTTGACAGTGAGTCATGTAAACCCAAAGTCACAGCCCTAAAAGCCACCTAACCACAGGGAGTTTAATTTATACCTACAGTTTTAGACTACCTCTTTTTCCTCCTTAGCTGTATCTAACCACAGCCGCGTCCTGCTCCATTAACCACAGCTCAAAGTTGCTTCCAAATTCTGTTTATTTTCCTTTCTTCAAACTGGTCTTTCTTTTTATGGAATTATCTCCATACTTAGTACACCGAGATCGGAAATTAAATTCTCTACTCGGAATTACTCCTCTCAGTTATTCAAGAAGTTGAATAAAGCCCTAACCAAAAGTAGGCCACCTAATCTAAGATGCCATCTCTTTAACATATCCAACGAGGGTCCTCCTGTGCCAGTGAGAGATCTACTTTTTCTGTAGTATTTTTGTAGTAGCCTTAGTTAACCTGGAGCTATCTAATCAAAAGGCATGGGGTATGAGTTAATTGCTGCTGTTGTCTTTAAAGTTTAAACTATTAACTGGGGCCTGACACAATGGCTCACACCTATAATCTCAGCACTCTCGGAGGCTGAGGCTGGAGGATTGCTTGAGTTCAGGAGTTTGAGACCAGACTGAGCAAGAGAGAGACCCCATCTCTACCAAAAACAGAAAAAATTAGCTAGGTGTGGCATCGTGCACCTGTAGCCCCAGCTGCTCGGGAGGCTGAGGCAGGAAGATTACTTGAGCCCAGAAGTTTGAGGTTTCAGTGAGCTACAATGACACCACTGCACTCTACCCAGGGCAACAGAGTAAGACTTTGTCTCAAAAAGAAAAAAAAAAAAAGATAGAAATTAAAAACAAAACAATTAATTGGTAGGTTCTTGTGTAACCCAGAGAACAAACAACCGGAGGTATTGTCCATTACTAATGCAGTAAAATTACATTATCAGTCACTGTATGACCCCCAGTGTTCACTACTGCAAATATGAATCAAACAAAATGCAGATATTCATATGTTTAATTCAGCTGTCAATAAGAATTTATATTTGCCTAGCAGCTGGGCTGGGAGCAGAACTTTTTTTTTTTTTTTAATCTAAGAAGAAAAAAAGTGAGAAAGGAGGGGATGGGGACCAAAACTAACTTTGAGCCAGCTGTGTTTCTTCTTTAGGAGGGACCACTGAGGAGGTGATGGCTTGTTTAATCTCAGAAATGTAAACAGAAAGAAGCCTGTCACTATTAAGTTAGAATTTAAGCACTAATTAAGTCTGATGCCGTATAATGGAGATTTAGATTCAGTAAATATTAATCCCAAATGGCTCTACTTTCTTTGTACATCTCAAATTAATCTTAATGTAAACCAAAGTGCATGTGTTCTTTTCAAAGCAAAATTTGCTCATATCTGTATTCCAAGAGAAATGAGATTGGAAACAACGAGGGTTACATTTCCCAGGAATATATACGCAAGACCGCAGCCCTGGAGCCGTGCTGCCTGCACTTCTGCACATTGCTTGGGGCCCGCCAGGCCACACTGAGCAGCAGCAGATCGCTGAGGAATTCTGGGCAAGATTAAGTGCACACACACACACACACACACACACTCTCTCTCTCTCTCTCTTACATAAACTCACCCAAAGTGTTATAGACTCCAAGATTTTAATATCTACTTTTTAAGGTCAATTGCATAACTGGAAAAGTGAGTTAAAAATATTTGAAAAAAAATTTTAATTAATTTACCAGTAGCTATAGCTCCCATTGCAGTGCACCTCCATGACGGCTAACCGAAAATCCAGATTGCCTTTGAAAGCATGGAGAAATAAACAGTTCCTGCTACTTCACAGAAGAGGAATTTATTTAATGCTATTAAGGGAGCTAGTGATTGCCCAGTTTTCTTTGAGACTATCTTTGTCATTTGAAAAATAAAAGAGTCTTGTCAAATGAGTTAACCAGTGGCTTTTGCTTTTATGTAAACATGATGTATCTATGTTATCTTCTTAAAGTTTTATTAAGCAGTTGGCATTAGAAAGACAAAAAGAAAAAATGCCCACTTGAAATGGGTAAATGATTTTCCCAAGACAGCAATTTTGTCATACTGAATTGGTAGATAGACCAAGAAATATTTCGATAATGGAATGTATGGCATCTTAAATTTTATATTAGAATTATATACTCCTAGAAACATCCCCTTCTTCTGGGCAGGACTATCCCTGGAAAAAATTAGCATTTCTCTTAACAGATTGATAACTGAAATAGAAATCAAGAAAGTAAAAACAACTGGGCTACCCATTTTGTAGGTGGGGGACTGAGGCTTTGCCTGTGAAGCCACTAAACAGATGACAGCTTAGATAAGATCCAGGATGTATGTTGGAGGAGGAACCAACAGGCATCGGGTGGGAAGTGGAGGGTGAGAAAAAGAAATGACTTGTAAGTTTTCAGTTTGAGCAGTTGGGTGAAGAGTGATATGACTTCCTGAGATGGTGACGATTGGGAGAACAGTGGCAGCAGGGCAAAGGGTTCTGCTGTGGACCATGTCTGAGATGCCTGTTAACCGTCCAAACGGGGGTGTCAAATACACAGTTGAATATGTGAGTCTGGAAACTCAAGGTTGCTCAAGGCTAGAAATAGAAGAGTGAAGATTCTGATGGGGAAGAGAAGCAGGCCTGGACTTTGTGTAGAGAGTAGTTGTAGCAGAAAAATCAGAGTAGGGAAACTCATAACTTTGAGATCCTCTACGGCGTATTTTTCTTACTTTGTTCAGAGTTGCGAATTCCTAGAATAGCAAACATACCCATATTTAAGTATATGCACGATAACATATTTCAGGGTCAAATGTTGATGAATTTTGATTTAATTGCTTTAGGGTTATTTTTAATCATTGCAAATCAAGAGTTGACTATATTTATATTTTCGTATCCAGAAGGAACTAGTTCAATGAATTTGACAAACATTTAGTAGATGGCTTCGGAGTCAGACATTCTGGGCTTTTGTACTAGTTACACCCCCATAACTACCTGTGTGATTTCAGGCAAATAAATTATGGGCTCAGCATTGGGTTCCTGAAGTAAAAAATAGCAGTGGGAGGAAAAAGGGAGACAATTTAAGGTAAAATACCTGGAAAAATTCCTAACACACAGTGAGAGTTCAATAAGAGGAAGCTATTATTAATTAGAGAAGGCAAATTCTTCCAGAGACCTTGAAATCTGGTGAGAGGAGACAGACACAACCAGGAAATACCAGCAAGAAGTTTCCAAAGTGAGCAGATCTGACATGCGCAGAAAACCTCCTAACAGCACTTTTGTTCCCTTGCAGTTGACAAGAATCAGAGAGACCGTCCCAGCCTCTCTGTTCTCCTAGGTGTTAGATACCTGGTGGCAGCCCAGCTTTAGCCCTTAGAGACCTGTGTCTGTGCACAGAAGAGACACTGACTCCTCAGGACCTGGAGCCAAGAGCAGCTGACTGGCCCCATCCCAGTCCTTTCCTTCCTCGGGTGCGTCCGCCTGCCCCACCCCCTCCACTCACCAGCCTGAGGCTCTTCCCAGCTGGAACCTTACTCTACCCCTCCCAGGGTAACACTTGGTTTCCTGAAGTTCTGGTATGCCCCTAATTAAGCAGTTTCAGTTCCCTTTCTGGACTAGAGTTTCCAATAACAAAAGCTGTGGCATCCAAAGGACACTTTTTTGTGGACCCAGGTCTTACTGCTGGGCTGGGGTCCTTCTAGCTCAGCCTGATGCTCAGCCACCTGGCCTAGAGGCACTGAGCTCAGACGAAGGCGGTGAGGGACTGGGGCTGGAGCCCCTGTTTGCATGGCCTAACCTGGTCTGAGGCGCTGCCTGTACTTTTGCAGGTATAGATTCTATCCCCTGTTGGGCATGGCGCTGTCTATTCCTGCCGGACATGGCTACTTGGCTCACTGGTCTAATTCACGATGGATCCTGAAATGTCTCTTTCTTCTATTCATTCTCTCACAGCAGCTTGAGTAGCCGGAAGATAAATCTAAGCAGGAGATAAGATGCACTTCCTGCCTTAGAATTGCCCATGTTGGCAGCCAGGCCTGCTCTAGAGGCAAAAGGCAGAACACAGTGCCTTGCTTAATATGTAGCTCAGTAACAGTTCAAATTGTAAGGTGTTGGGTCCCAAGGCAATGGGTAATCTTTGTCTCCAGAGATTTACAGGACTGAAGAATAACAGCAACAATAAAAATCTATCCGTGTGAAATGCTTTATGCTGGCGAACAATATCTCGTAAGTCTATTCCAAACAGCAAATAGACTGTATAATAACAGTTTCTAAAATGATCTTTTGAAATGGTTGCTTTCAAATGGATTAACCAGTGCTTCAATCTGTTAATATTAACAGTCCTCAGTGTTGCCAAGTTTGTTTTTACTTCTCATCCTGATCTTTCTGCTTTCTACCTGGAGCTTGAAAATCAGCAATTAGGCACCTCTGTGTCTCAAGGAAATTAGGTCCAGCCTTGCTTCCTGCCACCAGAAAGGAGCCATCAACGGTCTCCTCAGGTGGCCTGAGCTTGGGGAGGGGCAGAGTAGGGTTTACTTTGAACGTAGGCTTAAGCTCTGGGGCCTCTTTCTTGTACTAGCCTCTCCCTAGGCCCTGTATCTGATTTTCTGTTTGTAATTTTGCATTTCTTTTCTTTAAAAGGGGCAGAAATTATATAGACTTGCGGTTTCACCGTACCTGATTTACCCCTAGGAGGGGTGAACTCACTTGAAGGCCAGCCAAGGGATCCTGCCAGCTCCGGGGTCCTTCTCGGCAGCCTGCCCTAAGAGGTGGGGGGCTGAACTGTGGAACCTGTTGGCTGCAGTCTCCGTGTCAACAGGCTCAGGGAGCTGACCAAAGGCCATATTGTAGGAAAATCTCCAGGGCTCAGGTTACTGCTGGAGAAATTTGGATGACCTAAAGCAACAGGCACTTTTTCTTTCTTTTCTTAGAGACAAGGTCTTGCTGTGTTGCCCAGGCTGGCCTCTAACTTCTGGGCTCAGGTGATCCCCCTGCCTCAGCCTCCCTAGTAGCTGGGACTACAGTTGCATGCCACTGCGCCCTGATAGCAATGGACACTCATGTCCATCACTGAGTAACCAAAAGGAGGTGCTTTTTGATGGAATTTATTTGGAAAAACAAATTCATGTAAAACATAGGCTGTGAGTTAGTGCTGAATAGCCATCTGCTCACTTACAGGAGCCTCCCAAGTGCTCCTGTCTCACTGAGTTTGTCTGCATGTGACTGGATCCTTTTCACTTGGGGGACTTGTGTTTGGGGTTCCACATTCTTTTCATATCCCATTTGTGGTTCTTGTTGTTGCTGTGGTTTTTGCGGTTTCTGTTTAATCCTAGCTGTTTCTCTAGGACTCTGGCCAAGTTCCTAGATTCATTTTACCTGCGTGGAGGGCAGGGAATGTAAATAGTATATAGATTTTGAACAACACTGTAAATGCTTTATGGACTGTGTGCCACAGGGAGTAGCCGAGCTGTGAAGTTGGAATTGAACCAATGTGTTTACAGAAATGTGCTGATGGTAAAACTTCTTTGCTTTCTAAACGCAGCCCTTGCGCTGCGGGGCTTTGAGGACTTACAGGGTGGTTCAGAACTGGGAACGCAGAGACCATCTCAGGCAGCCTCCTGGGAGCGTCTGGGACAACATCTTGGTCCCATTTTCTCCACAGCACTTTGGAGTGATTCTTCTTGTGGGGCGCAGCTTCTTCCCGCAGTCTGTCATGCATTCCTCCTCGAATCCCCCTCGCACGCGCCCTCCCGTGTGAGCAGGGACCGCCTCTCCTCTGAGGTGAAAACGGTGCTGTCCACACCCTCCTCAGAGGGCACATGACAGTGACGGAGCTCGGCCAGCAGTCACGGTCCCCGCCCCTCACACCCGTCTCGGGGAAGGGCTTTTCTCCACTGACAAGCCCACTGGAAAGATCCTCTGAGTCACTATTACCAAGGCGGGAGAAAGCGGCTTGCTGCGCTCCTTCCCTCCTTGCTTTCCTTCCTTCCTTCCTTCCCGTGGCGCTCCTTCCTGAGTGGTCTGCTCCCGTTTCCTACCCTCCCAGCTTGCTCGTCCAGTCATCGCGGGGCTCCGCCAGCATATATGAGGTGAAGGAGGATCCTGCCAGCTGTCCTAGGCCCAGACAACACCCTTCTCTCTCTCTCTCTCTCTCTCTCTCTCTCTCTCTCTCTCTCTCTCTCTCTCTCTCTCTCTCTCTCATACACATACACACTCACACTCATCAACGGAGTAATAGGAGAAGGAAACAGCTTCGCATCATCAAAAATAGGTCAGACAGTCCTAGCTTTGAACCCTGGCCTGCTCGCTTAGTAGGTGGGAGACCTTGGGCAAGTCATTTATCCTCTCTGAGCTTCTGTTTCCTTCCTCAGGTGTATAATGGGGACAAGAACGTTGGAAGGACAATATAAGGATTTATTAATAAATCTATAGATTAGGTGGCCACTAAACGGTAGACATTGTTATATGGATAACTTGGACAACGGTTCACAACAGTTTCTGTAGGTTTTAAGAAGAAAATACTCAGAAATGAATGATATCATCTGAGTTTCTGATGGATACAGACTGGTAGGAAATAAGCGAAACAGTATTTCAGGGATTGGCCTACAGCAATGGGAGGATCAACTGAGAGACCACTTTGGATGGGTCTTGGCTCACAAAGCACTGAAAACTAACCCAATGAAGTTCATTTATTGGGAGCCAAATAAATAACCCAGAATTGAAGTAGGTCATGGTTGGGCCTGTGGCTGAGAGCCATTCTCCTGTGGGCTAGTGGGTGCTGAGCACACCAGAGTGGGCTTCCAGGATGTTTTGCCAGTGGAGTACGCAAAACAAGACCTAAGGGACCCTAAAAATCCTACCCTGCCCTCAAGTGTCTCTCCAGTACTTGGTCCCAAAGCTAAAAATACCTAAGATACAATCATGGTAACGTACGTTCAGAAATGTCAAAGCAGGAAAATTCCGGGTGCCTTTTTAGTACCTCCAGTGTTTCGATACCCCCAGACCCTGGGCTACTCCCCAGCATTTGTGTTCTATATCTTTCCCCAGCCTCATCTGCCATCAAAGTTTTGTCCTCTACATTCCATTTGCTCTCAGCTGTCTGTAAATAACACCAAGAAGCAACGTGGCAAACAAATCCCCATGGAGGGATAAGAGTCTGATCATAAGAATGATAGCACTAAAAAGCACTTTACAGAATATATTATTTCTAATCCATATAATAATTCTGTGTGGTAGGTTTTTTTCTTTATATTGTTATACAGATGAGGAAATTGAGGCACAAATCAGCAATTAATTTGTGCAAGTTTGCATATTTAGTACATGATGGAACCAGGATCTGAACTCAGGTTGTTATGTGAATGTTTTCAGAATATTCACCTATAAAATGCCTAAAATCGAGGCCGCATTGGGTGGGGTGGATACCTGAATGACGTCAGCATGGTTACTAAGGGAAGGGGAACTGATGTTGGAGAGGTAAGCATAAAGCACTGTGAACTCTGGGACCAACCTTCATGGCCTGTGGCCTAAAGGATAATTGTATCCCTTGTGGGCATATTTCCCCTACCTCCATGTTGAAGCCAAAGGGTGACTAGTACTCCATCAAAAAGAGGTCAGCGTGATAACCAGGAGGGTATGGTCATGGGGCATTAACATGGGTTGAAGTTGTTCCAGAAAGGATATCATCAGTGTGGAATACACATGAGCCACATGGGAGTGGCAGGGAGGAGAGTAAAGACCACATGGCAGGCTGGGCGTGGTGGCTCATGCCTGTAATCCTAGCACTCTGGGAAGCCAAGGCAGGAGGATGGCCTTGAGGTTAGCAGTTCAAGACCAGCCTGAGCAAGAGCGAGACCCCGTTCTCTACTAAAAATAGAAAAATTAGCTGGCTGTCATGGTGCGTGCCTGTAGTCCCAGCTACTCAGGAGGCTGATGCAGGAGGATCGCTTGAGCCTAGGAGTTTGAGGTTGCTGTGAGCGAGGCGGATACCATGGCACTCTAGCCCTGGTGACAGAGTGAGACTGTCTCAAAAAAAAAAAAAAAAAAAAAAAGACCATATGGCAGTGGTCTCCTATAGCTGTCCTGGGCAATGTGTGCTCCATCCCAGGGACCTGCTGGATGTGGCTTCCAGGCATTAAGCTGTTGTTGGTACCCACACCATTTGGTTGACACCTCCAGGTGAAAGAGGCCTGGGGAGTCCAGGGGATAGCACGATATAGCTTGGTGGCTAGGAGGGTGGGTGTCTGTGTTAAAGTGCTTGGGTCAGATCCTGAATCTGCTACTCACAAGGAGTGTGTATTTGGGTAAATTGATAAACTCTTCTGTCAAGTGTGAATAATTTCTTCATCTGTCAAATGCGAGTAATAATTATATTATACCTATACCTATACTTTATCCAGTTATGTGAGGACTAAAAGGGTTAATATATGAAAATGCTTAATACAGAGCCTACACATAATAAACACTAAATAAATGTAAGCTTTTAATATAATTTTAGTTTCTTTATACAGTATAGTGGTTTTCAACTGGGGACAATTTTGCCTCCCCTTGAACATTTGGAAATGTCTAGAGACATTTTTAGTTGTTACAACTAGGGGTCGAGCGCTACTGCATCCAGAGAGTAGATGCCAGGGATGCTGCTAAACATCCTACAATGCGTAGGACAGCCCACCACCAAAAATAATTATTCTGGTCCAAAATGTCAATAGTGCTAAGGTTCATAAAATCCAAACCATGAGGATCTTCCATTGCTCACTAAGAAGTTGGTGAGATAATTGATCCAACATGAGATTGGAAAGAGAATCAAGAGATTAGCAAACAGCCTGTTTGGTATGGATAAGTCGGGCTGTACTGCACATCATTCTGACCCAATTCTCAAATTCCACTTTCAGGATTGGTTAATCTGTTCCATGTATTATCAAGTAATAGGTGACTACTTTTCTGTGTTTTTTTTTTTTTTCTTTCTTTCTTTGCAGAGAAGATCACCAGCATTCTGAAAAACTAATGAATAGCAACAAGGAGAAAAAATAGGCTACATTAGTTCCTAAAGTTCAAAACCATTATGGATGGCTCCACCCCCAATGGTTTTACTCATTGTACTTGCAGAAGACTTTATAAAACCCTATTTGCATGAGTTTGTCCAAAACATTTCCTCTACCTGGAATTCTTCTCTGTTCTCCTAGCATCCTGACTCCCACACAGGCCGCCCCCACTCGGCCTCTTGACTATTGAGATTGAAAATCGTATTCATCTTTTAAGAGCTGCTTCCCACTTCACCTTCTGCAACTTTACTGTAGTTAGAAATTGTCTCTCCCTCTTCTAGACTACTCAGTCATGGTCTGATCACATCTTGCCCTAAATTGAACATGTCTTTCTCCCCCACCTGCCTGAGAGCTTTTCAAGGCAAAGACTTTGTCTTTTTCTTCTTTTAATCTCCCAGAGCTTCTAATGCTGAGGCTCAGTATGTGTTTGAATAAAGGAATGACTGAATAGCCACACAGGGTCCCCACAGAAACATTTCCTCATTGCAAGTCAAATACCAGTCAAGTGCAAGCCAGGGAGACCTGTGGCCAGACCCAGTCACCACAAGTCTCTGATGAAGCCATTTTGTCTTGGCTTACTAGGCAAAACATCCTGGGCATGTACAATAAAGGTCACTACTCTGGGCAGAGGAGTGTCCAATTGAATTTATGTTTCTACCCTCGAGCACCACGAAACTAAAGTGCAAATAGGGTGGGGCCCAGAAATAAGAGGACATTGTGGTGTGAATGCCAGCAATTTAGAGCATCAGGCCCCCTGCCCTTGATGCAGCCAAAGGGCACTGCCCGCTCTCTATAGGACTGTTGTTAAGGGCCATAGTGTGTCATGTGAGGGTCAAAGAAAAGTTCACATTTCCATGGAAGGCCCAGAGGCCAAGGGAGAGGTCAGGCGTGTCTGTGGGGCTTTTGTCTGATTGTGCTTTGTTAAAACCCACATGTGGCCCTATTTTGATCTTGTAGATAGATATCTACATGTGTTTCTGGGTGGATGAAAATGTTGTACAGCTGGACCCTGAGTAATGGTTCCGGCCTTCACCGAGCTCTGCGGAGGAGCTGATTTAGACAGGGTTGCATTCTGCTCTCAATTTCCAGTTTGGCAAAGGAAACTGCATATTCATCTCATCAAGTCAGGGGAGAGTTAAGGGCGTTGCCACCAAATGCTTCTCCCTTCCCACATGTGTTAAGTCATAAAGGAGAAGTTCTGACTGTGTTTTTCTGTGATGCCAATTCATGGCGTAGGTGTGTCAATGCCAGCCTAGTCCCTGGTACACAGTAGGTATTATTTTTTAACTTTTTATTTCGGAAAATTCTAAGTATGTACAAAGGTAGACAATATATTAAGAAGATTTCAAGCATCTAAAAGGTACTTATCACTCAGCTTCAACAGCTATGAACTGATGGCCGATGTTGTTCTATATATACCCCCACTCACTTCCTCCACCCCATCTGCATTATTCTGAAGCAAATTCCAGACATTCTATAATTTCCTCTGTAAACAGTTCTGCATTAATTTCTGAGAAGACTCTTTTTTTTTTTGAAACAGAGCTACAATAACTTTATCTCATTTTTAAAAAAATAACAAATCTTTAATATCATCAACTATCTAGCCAGTGTTCAAATTTTAAATTGTGTCATAAAATGTCATAATTTTTAAAAAAGTTTCCTTATTTGATTCAGGATCCAGATAAGGCCCACACATTGAGATTGGTTGCTATGTGTCATTGTGTTTCTTTTGATACATAGGTTTCTCTCTCTTGCTTTTTCTTTCTCTTTACCAATGAAGAAACTGGATTGTTGGCCTTGTAGAGTTTCTCATAGTCTGGAGTTTTCTGACTGCATCTCTGATGTGTCATTTTATGTGTTGCTTTGTCCTCTGTTTTTTCTGTAAATTGGTAGCTGGATCTTGAACTTGTAAGCTTCAGCTTCATAGGTAGGTGGTGGTGTATTCTTCCATCAGGAAGTATGTAATATTTGGTTTCTCTCCTGTTTGTGATACTAGTAGCTATTGATGATCGATTCCTAGATCCATTAATTCATTGGAAGTTGCAAAATGATGATGGTGGTATTCCAATTCTACCATTGCTTTTTCATTTCTAGCTGTAATACTTCTATAAAGAGAAAATAAATTTCTTCTCATCTGCTACTCAATCCTTCACATAAGAAAGGTAGGATAAATGCGTAATTTTTTTATCTTATTTACCAGTAATCAAAAAAAAAAAAAAATTGACTCACCAGCCACCTTCAAGAGTGACCAGTTATTATGTTTTAGAATCATCATGAACTCATATTTATGAGTTCAACATATTTGATGCATTTTAATCTATTGCAGTTGCTGTTGTTGTTGACGCTCATTGCCTCATCTTTGACCAGTGGGAGTCTCGTAAAGTTTACTCTATAATCTTTTGATGCAATTCTAGTAGTCTTTGATAACATTCTTTCTATCTAGTGTGACAAAACGTTCCAGGCACATCTTGTACATTTCCTGCTCTAAATGTGGAATCAGCCATTTCTCCAAGGAGCCTTTGTTCCCTTTAGAAGGAACTGGTATTTCTGGAGCTCACTCTGGGCATTGGGGGTGCTCTGTGCTAACTCGGTTAGTCATTGTTTCTAAGCCCTTTTAGTAGACAGAGCTAGGAAATGCCTTTATTAAAGATAAAATACACCTTGAGTTCATATTGATACTTCCAATTCAAATTCAGGATTACAGGCAATTTGTTTCCTCCTTTCTCTCAGTTGAGAATCTTGGTTTTCAAAGACACTGGAAATGATAGATGATCACATATTTATGCATTTATTCTCTCTCTCTCTCTCTGTCTCACACACACACACACACACACACACACACGCAAATAATTTTACTGGAACTAAGGAGGAATCTAAGGAGGGACAATATAAAAACACAGAAGCAGATGAGTTTACAGAGTCACAGATTTCTTATCTGACAGAACTTCCTGGGGAATCAGCTTCCTTCCCCCAACCGCACTCTCCGTTAAAAAGACCCCATCCTTTGTGTACAATAAGATAAACACATTTCCAAAGGGGATGGGCCCCTCTCTTCTAGAGATATTTCTCTCCTTTCATCCTTTTCCACCCTCTCAGCCAAGGCCCTGAGACTAATTTAAGGAGAACACAATCAACATTAATCCTATATGTCTTTTTAAAAAACCTTCTATAAACTCAAACTGAGAAACATAACAACAAAATAACTGACTTATAATCATCAAACATATCAAGATCACGAAAGTCAAGGAAAGCGATAAGAACTGTTTCAAAATGACAGAGACTAAAGAGATGTGACACTAACATGCAACACATGAATCTAAACTGGATCCTTTTGCTTTACAGTACATTACTGGTGGAGGTTGAATGGAGTCCAAGGATTAGAAGATAGTGTTGTACCAATGTTAATTTCCTGATTTTGATAGCTGTTTTGTGGCTATGTGGGCAAATGTCATTGTTTATAGGAAATACACACTCAAGTATCCACTGGCGATGGGACCTCATGTCAGCAACTTACTCTCAAATGGTGCAGGAAAAATGTGTTCTTTTGTACTATAGTTGCAACTTTTCTTTGAATCTGAGATTGCTAAAACAAAATATTACACAACTACTGTGTATCCAACAATCCCATTTTCAGGAATTTAATCCAAACAAATAGTGTTGAAAAAAAAAAAGTACAAGGCTATTATTATTTTTGCCAACAGAGATAAAACAACTCAAATGCCCATCATTAAGGGATTGGTTGAATAAACCATCGTACATACACACCCTAACAAGGAATAAGAAATACCTCTATATACCACTACGGAGTGATCTCCTGGATATAATAAGCCAAAAAAGTAGAGAAAATTGTGTATACATATCTGAGAAAAGAAAATGTGTGTGTGTGTAGCATTTTAAAAACAAGCAAAAAAAGAATAAGTCATAAAATTTTAAAATAACATCTAAGAGATAGGAGGAAACAGAGTGGAGGAAATATGAGTAGAAGCTAAACTATTTTAAATATACTTTGGTAGATTTGTCTTTGGAACTATGTAAATATTTTATGCAATTATCAAAAAATTACATTTAAAAAAAACAGGGAAAATAAAATGAAACAGATAATTCTAGATGTGACAATTTGGGTAACCACACAGAAAGGAAATATTGTGCGGTGTGGGGAATCCCACCTTTGTTGCAGCCGAACTAAGGGGAAAGGGATGGGCCAAGACAACTGGTTCAGAAAGGGCTGCCCAGGGCCAGATAGTGAGTCCATGGCAAGCACTGGACTGGTAGCTACGACGTAGACAGAGTTAAGAGCTCCTGTTTCTGCTGTCACAGGCCTCCGTTCATACCCCTGCTGTAGGACCTACCCTACTGAAACTGTCGGTATCTCTTTTCTCTATGGAACCGTGGGTACCTCCTGAATGGAAGCCCGAATTATTATTAGAGCCAAGTGAGAGGAATGGCATACACTGAACAACACCACATCAACATGGCTCTTAGCTGCCTAACCACAGTAGTAGCCACAAGTGGGACAGCTTCAAACTTCTGTCTCCAGAAAGAAGCTGGGCAAGGGCACACATTGATATGAGAGGGGAAGAAAGGAGCAAAGTGGGCATATCTGTAAGCAGGAGCTGGTGAGGGGGACTTCTGCTTGATAATTTTTTTAGGTCCATCAGCCAGAGTAATTTTATTTAAACTGAACTTGAGGAGAGAAGGAAGAGAAAGGAAAGCAGAAGTTAAAAAAATTTGTGACTGATTTCCCTTTCAAATTCAGGATGCGGGAGCTGTCAGAGGGGCCTAGTTGAGCCAGTGCCCCCAGGAGCCCCTGCAGCCCCAGTCCAGCCAGGCTCAGCCCCGGGACTCCACATCCTGAGCCTGCTTGACAGGTTGAAAGTTTGTAAGGCAGGGAGCAATTTACTTTAACTGTATTGGCAAAGCGAAGTTTTCTTTTGGTAATGGGGTAGTAAAACCACACACCCTTGGTTCAATTCAGGTGTTCGTACTGGTTGTCAAGAATAGAACAGATATGACTTCCCCTGAGGAGGGATGGTGGCAGTTTGGAGGATGGTATGGGTATGGGTATTTAATTGGGTAGAGCTCCCAAATAGACTGAGTCTTTTTGTCACTGGGCAGGGACTCCTATCCACTCATCAGGGAAAAACCAAGGTGCACCTTCAAACAATGGCTTTGAGATAACCTCAAGACTTAAAAGTGAATATTTGCTTATAGGAACTCTGTGTACATTCCAGACACTTCATACTTGGGTCTTTTTGAAGTCCTTTTCTCTGGTAGGGTCTAGCTTGGCGATCACCATTCATTAGAAGGTCCTGGCCAGGCATGGTAGCCCATGCATGTAATCCTAGCACTTTAGGAGGCCAAGAAAGGATCACTTGAGGCCAGGAGTTCCAGACTAGCCTGGGTAACATAGTGAAACCCTGTCTCTATTAAAAAAAAAAAAAAAAAAAAAAAATCCCTATCCCTATTTCCCCATCCTCCACCCCCTTTTTTTTGAATTAAGCATTATTATTTTTTTTTAACTCTAATGATTGGTATTGGGCTACACCGTTGGAGCTCTCTTGATAAGAAAGTTTTTTGGCATATTTTTGTTTATTTTTTAAAATCATTTTAAAAATTGGGGAGAGAACACAATTCGACATTAGAGCATCTAGATAAAAAAGATTTTGTTAAAACTCTTGAAATTTAAAAGCCCTTCTTGCCTTGTAATGTGCCCTTTGAAAGATAATCTGTTTGGGGTCCTGTGGGGTTTCTGAGGAAACGCGCAGCTTCAAGGGGAAATGCTTTCTCTCCCCTGGTCCCACAAGTGCACATTTCTCAACCCAGCACTCTAGCTGGACTGCTCTGCTTCCTGATGCAGTAATCAGATATTTTGGTGAAGGAAATTTTAAAGCCTAGTCATGCTGCGGTGAGGAGGGTGAGATTTCTTTCACTGCATGCAACTCAAGGGCATATTTTACTGAAAAACCAGGTACTACATTTTGGCTTCTCACGAGATGCCCAGCCCATTGCTGTGAAAGAGCCCACAGTCTCTGACCTTGGAAAGGTTACCATCCAGAGCAGAGGAGAGGCAGCCAGCCAAATAATTTACTTGTGTGGTAATTGCAGTAAACTTTTACTAGTGTTGTCAGTACATTCGACACATTTATTGCATTTATGGAGTCCAGTTACTGGGAACACAAAGGCAAATACTGAAATTTATCAAATCTATGCCATATATCCCAATTGTGTCATTATTTATTTTTTTTGGGGGGGGGCATCTCACCGAGAAAGTAAACAACACTTCTCATTGTAATATAAATATACCGTGATTTCAGAGAGGCTAAAAATGGAAAATCTGTATCTTGGAATGAATGAGATGTGGTAATCCATTCCAGATTCACCCAGGAAGACAGGTGGGGAGACAATCACAAAGCAAGGTAAGAAGCACCATTGCAGAGGCCTGAACAAAGTTAGTAAGTTGGTCCAGAGCCAGGAACATCTGGTGCTTCCTAAGAGGCAAGATGGATAGGCTGCATGGAGGAGGTGACATTTGAACAACATCTTAAAGAATAAATAAGCGGAAGAGAGGGGTAGCCAAAGGTTGGTTAATAAACACAAAAATACAGCCAGATAGGAGGAATAAGTTCTAGTGTTCTATAGCCCTACAGGGGGAGTATAATTAACAACAATTTATTGTATATTATCAAACAGCTAAAAGGCAGATTTTGAATGTTTCCAACACAAAGAAATGATAAATGTTTTAGGCAATGGATATGCTAATTACCCTGATTTGATCACCACACATAGGATACATGTATCAGAATGTCACACTGTACTCTGTAAATACATACAACTATTATGTGTCAAAAACAATAATAAAAGAAAAAAAAACCAGAAAGTAGATTAGTGGTGCCTATGATTGGGAAGAAAAATGTCTAAACTTGAAAGACTCTAGTGATGGTTGTACAACTCTGAGTGTATACCGAAACCACCGGATTGGCATACTCACCTTATTGGACATTTTAATGGGTGATTTTTATAGTATGTGATTTATATCTCAATAAAAAATACTTTTTTAAAGTTAAAATTCAAGACAAAAATAAATAAGGATTTGCAGGTGGAGAAGACGGGGTGTGCCAGGCTGAGGAAACTGTTCATCGCTGTGCAAAGGCCAAGAGGGATGATGACCTTGCTCAGGGCTTCAGCTATGTCTCTCAATTTAATGCTCACAACAATACGTTAGGTTTTATTATTACTTCTCTTGTAAGAGGAGGAAAGGGCGCAGGCTTAGTAATTTGTTCAAGGTCTCCTTAGCTGGTAATCAAGAAATATTAGCTATTGTTATTATTTCAGTCCAGTCATTTTGGGCCATTGTTCCAGCACTGTGCTATTGAATATGGCAGCTGCTGGTCACATGTGGCCATTCAAAATGTGGCTGGTAAAATTGAGGTGTGTTATAAGAATAAAACACACCAGATTTTAAAGACTTAGTATCCCAAAAAGGATGTAAAATGTCTCACTAATAACTTCTTATGTATTACAAAGGATACACATGAAGAGATGCGTGGGGCAAGGCATGGGGGAAGGGGCACGGAGCGTCTACGCCCTTCCCAGGTTCCACCCTCTGGGAACCTCTGAGTGTTCAGCTGTGCAGAAACTCTCCAAACCTGGTTCTCTTGGGTTTCTACGGACAACCCTGGAAATAAGATTAGCCTTCAGGGTATAGGGTGGGACCCTTTCTGGAATGAGAGGAAGATTAGAGTCCTGCCTTGGGGCAGGTGAAAGGAGGGCAAGAGAAGGTCAGAGAGATTCTGTTTCCTGAGGTCTGAAGCACCCAACATTCTAACAAAAGATTGTAACAAGGGCTATGGGAATTATGAGGCAGGAACCGTGGATAAAAACCAGTGCATATGTGATAACACCACAGTGCCCAAGGGTAAAGGAGTGGTTTGTGCCCATGTTCTCTACACTCTGCCACCAGCATCTGCACTGTAGTGCCTCACACTGAGGTGCCTCACTGTCACGCGGCCTTGGACATTAAGTAGTTTGCCTCAGACCCCACAGCTACAAGTGGCAGAGCTGGGCTTTGAACCCAAGCAGCCTAGGGTCCAGAGCCCACCTTTGAGTTCCAGAAATGTGAGTGATTGAGCACAAAGGAAGCGGGGCCAACTCATTAATGTGTTACGTATGCACACATTTCCAGAGGCTTCTGAGGACTGAGTGGCATGCTGGGAATTTTTGGCACCAGTGGCAAGGCCTCAAAGAAATTTCTTCCATCCTAAAGCAGGCTCCCGTGAGATCTGGGCTGCTTCTCCATTGCGTTCCAAGACCACCAGGGGTTTGGCCTGTGCTAGTGGAATTCTGCCTGAAGCCTAAGTCCTAAACAAGGACCCAAGCCCCTTCACACCCAGGACCTGCCGGCTTTCTAACATGGCCGTTCTAACATCTGCCCCACCTTCCTCCCAGCTACCACCCTGCCCGGCTCTTATTATCCCCCATGCACTTCTTTGCCTCTGTGTCTTGGTACACCCTCCCCTCAGCTTGTTTGCCCTTTCTTGTCTTGCCCAAAGGCCAACTCATCCTTGCAGACCCAGCTCAAACGTCACCTTCTCTGCAGCCTTCCCTGACTTCTCCAGGACAAAACGTATCACTCCCTCCTCTGTTCCATATTGTAGTTATTCGTCTATGTCTTTGTGGCCCCTGCCTGATCACATGCTCCACCTGGGCAGGGTGGCATCCTACTTGTCCTTGCCCACCCCAGCTATGCCTAGTAAGTGTCTGCACACTTCAGATGCTCAGTGCCTGCTCTGGAACTGAATTGAATTGAGTTAAATAACTGAAGGAGAATGGTGACAGCTCCTTCACAATCCAATTCCCCTTTGCAAATCCTCAGGGAGGCTAGTTGCTCTTGCTCTATGCCTGTCTGTTAAAACGCAGGATTAAAAGAGGAAACAGGTAGCAGTATTGTATTTTGTTTTTTTAGCTTCTGAAATGACTGTTACACGCTTCTGGTTGGACTTGGCCTTGCCAAGAGGGCAGGAGGGAAACTGAGGTCCACGGGGAACCCCAGGAATTTCTTCCAGTCCAGAGCTTCTATCTCTCTGTGGAAGGCCACACCCTGGGCTAGCAGTTCTTTCCATACAGCCACCCTTTCGGGGTCCTGTACCTGCACCCTCTCCTTGTCCCTTCATGCCAGGGTGAGCATGGCTCCCTCTATTTGTGCCCTGGAGTTCTGCACTACCCGTTACTGTGTTCTTTAAACCCATCCCACACCTTTGTAAAAAGAACCTTTATTAAACCCCTCAAACTGCACACATACACACACACACACAAAAGAAAACAGAAAAGAAATGACTGTTACAGAAGAAAACTGTACAAGAGAAAAACCGTGATAACGCACCAGCATGACTCAGTGATGAGGCACATACCAGGGGGAAGGAAGGTTGGTTTTGCTCATAGGCTCTTACTTTGTGAAACTCAGTCACTCTCCCTCACTCGCATCTCATGCTGCGATGTCTTAGGGTTTGGGGTATGATCAGAGGCCCATTTTGGTGACACCCAAAGGCTCTACACTTGGTTTCCTCCTTTAATTCATTTGCTTCTCACAGCAGCCTCATAGAATACAGTGAATTTTTTGAATATTTTCATTGATCCTCAAATTTTGTCTCATGAATTCTCAATGTGTGACAACTTCTCCCACCTTCACATGGTTTGATGCTTCTCTTTCAAACCTACTATTAATGGTTGGAATGCTCTGGATCATGCCTTGTGAGTTAGTACCTGTCCTGCATCTACGGCAGCCAGGTGCTAACAGTAACAATTAGGTGCCGATGGTATCGTTGGCATGGTTGTAGGGCCTGGAGGACATGCTACAGGCCCTGAAAAGGAGTCCCAAGTCAGCCTCAAGAGCTGGTCCACCAGAGGTTGGGTCTGCCAGAGGTCAGGTTCCCTCCCTAGCCTCTCAGTGACCACTCTGTTCCCACCCCAATCTCTCCCTAAGGCCATGCATGTCTGGTGTCTGTGGGTGAGTGGTCCTCTCACCACTGATCCTACCCCACAAAATAAAATTCTTATTCTAAGAAGAAAACATTTCACTCCCCAAACACAATGTTACTCCATTCTAGAAGCCTGCCCCATTGCCTGAAGTATGATTTCGTACAAAAATTTCAGTTAATTTACTGCGATGTCTAGAAAAGATCCAGCACCTTGAAGCCAGTCAATGAAACAGGATAATCTCTCAGTTTTCTTTCTGACTGTAAGTTCATAGCCTAGAGTATGTTCAGTTTAGAGAAGGAAGTCTGCCTTCTGCTCAAGAAAAACAGGGAATTTGCCTATACAGTCAACGTGTGACGAGCTGTGTAGTAGAATGATCTGCTGATATTTACCTTCCATCATCATGTTCTCCTCATTCTTCTTCTCCATCTTTTCCTCCAGCTTCTCTTCTCTACCAAGAGAGGTATCAGAAAGTCTAGGAGGATAGATTGTCCTGTGGCACTGCAGGGCGCTCCCTTATCTGAAGGCAAAAAGGGACCCCCTAGAGACCACTGGGGCGATCAATCTGAAGAAGTGGGTGGGAAGCTCTGTTTGCTGGAAATGAGGAATAATGAGGACCTTTTGTGCTTCAAGGGTTGAATGGGAAAAGTTGCCAGTAACAGTCCCAAGGGATGGAAAAGTATACAGAAGTTTGGGTCTGATACTACCTGATGCAGCCCCTTGGATGACTGGCTCTCTGGGGAAAGGTCAAATAAGGCACTAAAAGTTAGCATTAAGAGCTGCAATTCTGGGAACCTAAGCAAGAAGACATCTTGGCCAAGCTAAATACAAGGTTGAGGATCATTTTCCCAAAGACCTTGCTATGGTTCAAATGTGTGCTCTCCAAAATTCATGTGTTGAAGCTGAATCTCCATGTGATGGTGTTGGGAGGCAGGGCCTTTGGGGATATGATTCAATCAGGGGAGCTCTGCCCTTATGAATGGATTAGTGCCTTTTAAAAGAGTTGAGGGAAATAGCTTAGGCCCATTTGCTCTTCCATTCTTCTGCCATGGGAAGACACAGTGTTCCTCCCCTTTGGAGAATGAAGCAACATCTTGGAACCAGACTTTGAACCTGCCAGTACCTTGATCTTGGACTTCCAGCCTCCAGAACTGTGAGATATAAATTTCTGTTGTTTATACATTATCCATTCTCAGGTGTTTTGTTATAGCAGCAAAAACAGACTAAGACAGACCTTCAACAGCCTGTACAGAGCCCTAGACCAGCATCATCCGAAGGCTCAATTGGACACCTTCCACAGCCATATGATAGCCATCAGCAACATTTCTCCCCCTGGGATGTGGAGGTCAGTGACACTTCTTTTTGGATTATGTAAGCCTCCGGGATTTTGGATAAGTTACAAGAAGACCCAAGATAGAAAGGCTGGACATTCTGTTAATCCCATGGGAATTTAAGCTACTTGCTTTGTGTGAAGAACCTAAATGTGTCAGCTTTTTCCCCCTGGGTTTGTGGAGCAGCCCTGCTGGTTACACTCAGGATACATGTATACATAAATAATTTGAAAACAAGAGATTTCACCAGCAGCTTCAAGTTGAAAGTTGGTGAAGGGGCTGATCCCAAGCCTCTGTCTTGATGGTTCTGGGATTCACTGAGTCAAAAACAAGAAGCAGAAGTCACTTGATATATATTTTGCGTTTATAATAAGAAGGGGAAATGATTACGCTTGGGGAAAATGGTGCTCAAACAAAACAAAATGAGAGCCTGAGCTTTGAGACAAGGTTTGCCCACAGTCATTCTGCATTTTATAAATATTTCCCTGGCACCTACTCTGCCATGTACTATGCTAAGTACTGGGGAATAAAATGATAAACAAAGCAGACACAGTTCTTATCCTCTAGTATTAAGAAATACATTAATCAAATAATCACTCAACTAACTGTAATTAGCATTGAGGACTAATTGTTATCTGTTTTCAGCCTCATTGATTTTCAGCTAAGAAATAAGATAGACGAGTCTCTATGCATAAAGCTTAAGACAGGAAAGTGTTAAACCCTACACAGGAGCCTGCTGAGGCTGTCCCAGGGGAAAAGAGGGGCCCATTCATTAGTCCTTGAGCTAGGAGTTGGTTCTTCCTCTACTGTCATTTAAGAGAATGTGTGCTCCCTCTTCCTGGATGGCCCAGAAGGTCACTGCAGGCTCAGGGTGTCACAAACATGGATTGTTCATGCTCCTTGGCTGGGGAACTGGGCTAGGGACCAAGCTGGCCCACAAACTCAGGTTTTTACATTTCATTTCAAGGGCAGCCAACTTCAGGGCCTTAAAAATGGGCCTATGGCAACACTGAGAGTGATGGTGAGGGGAGCCAAAATCAATGCCATTGACTGGCCACACTGCTTTCAGAATAATTTCCCAATCTTTTGGACAACTACAGAGTGATTGCCAGAGTGACTCAGAGGGGAGGAGAGTTGTAGTGACTTTGGCTAGTAAGGTTGTATGTTGAAATTATAAAAGGAATTTCCTAGGGATCCCCACTCTAGTCTGTTTTTTAATAGTGTGGTTTAAATTTCTTCCTAAAATTCTTCGGCATACCATGAATTAATATGGAATTTTCTATCAGTTAGTTAATCAATTCAATACAGATTAATTCTAGTTCACTCTTTTACTAGCTATAAGATCTTAGATTATAGTCCATCCATCTATCTTTCTTGTTATCCAACCAACAAACATTTGTTTAGTGCCTACTATAAGTCAAACCGTGCTACATCTGAAGAGTGGAACCTAACCCAGACTGAAGAAGAGAAGGGTGGAGTGAGGGGGACTTCCCTGCAGCAGAGACAAAGCTTTGGGGTCACCAAATCTAATGTCATTTATCTCTTACCAGCACATGTGAAAACTACATTTCCCAGACACCCTTGGGAATCTCTATTAGGTTGGGGCCATATGACTGCATTCTAGTCAATAGGATAGAGCAGAAATGATGTATGTTACTCTCAGGCCTGGTCATAAAATTCACTGTGCACTTGTTCAAGTTCTCACTTTCCTTTCTGTGGTGACTTCTGAGTCCAGAGGACAGCAATATAAGATGAAAGGAATGTGGATCCTTGAGTAACCACTTGAAGGAGAGCTACAGAAGACTGTGGTGTGGGGCTTATTTGTTATAACCCAGCCTTGCTTACCCTAACTAATACACACTCACTAAAGGTGGGGACATCTAAGTATAATATTGAAGGAAAAGAAGAAAATAACCAGGCCAATTCAGGTAAGTTAACCACTTTTAATGATTCTATTTCAGCTAGAAAATAAAAGCTATTTTAAAAATTAGCCAGGGCTGGGCGCAGTGGCTCACGCCTGTTAATCCTAGCGCTCTGGGAGGCCGAGGTGGGCGGATTGTTTGAGCTCAGGAGTTGGAGACCAGCCTGAGCAAGAGCAAGACCTCATCTCTATTAAAAAAAAAAATAGAAAGAAATTATCTGGACAACTAAAAATATATAGAAAAAATGAGCCGGGCATGGTGGCACATGCCTGTAGTCCCAGCTACTCGGAAGGCTGAGGCAGTAGGATCGCTTGAGCCCAGGAGTTTGAGGTTGCTGTGAGCTAGGCTGATGCCACGGCACTCACTCTAGCCCGGGCAACAGAGTGAGACTCTGTCTCAAAAAAAAAAAAAAAAAAAAAAAAAAAAAAATTAGCCAGTTTACCAAGCAAAATATCTTGATCGAATACCAAAGTCTTGAATGAACCCCAGGTTTCTGCTTGAACAACTGGGTATAATGGTTGTATTCATCAGAGTAGAGATTGTAGAAGTTTCCTGAAAAATTATGATTCACAGTTTAGAAAGTTTTAACAAGACTGAAGGAGGTAATGGATTAGTTGAAGGAATCACTTTCTCTTCATAAAAATGGATCATCTAGTTCTTGACTCTGACCTTCATAAAAAAAAAAATGAAGTAGAATAGAGGAGAACAGGGAGAAAATGTCAAATTTATTCAATTCCTAGAGCCTAGGGACCTAGAATTTTTCCCCTTCTAGGAAAGCTCTTTTGCTTAAATGTTAAATGTGTCTCTGCTTAAATGTTGCTTCCTTGGGAACCCTTAGCTGACGGCTCAATATAAAGCAGTCGCCCAGGTACTTTCTGTTGAATCTCCCTACTCTAATTCTCTGTGTGGTGCTTCTCACTATCTGATATTTTTCTTGTTTATGAATTTTGTTTATTGTTGGCCATCTCCTTCACTAGTATGGAGGAAAGAACACTTTGTTCACCATAGCTCTATCACACTGAACAGCATAGCACATAGTAGGAGCTCCATAAATGTTTACTGAATAAATTGATGACAGGAGTCCAAACAGGAGTGAAAAAAGCAACTGTTTAGCTTTGAAACAGATTTGTAAGTGTGCTGAATGGCCAAGTTTGGGATGTGTCTCAAATGAGAACTATGAGGCGGCCATGTTTATTATTCTGCATCAGAGAAAAACCAGTGCCAATTGGCATCTTAACTCTTTCGAAATTAAATTTTCTCAAATTTTTTGAGCTTTGAGACAGGTTTGCCCACAGTCATTCTGCATTTAATAAATATGTCCCTGGTCACACAGGAACAAGTCTATTTCTAGAGAATTACTTCTTTAGACTTGACAAAATCCCAGGGATGTAAATAGTTTTGATCTAATAGAATTTATATCTATTAAATCCCTTTATTGCAACATGTCTCAGATCATTTGATGCCCTAGATGCGATTACTGCTGTAGAAGCTAAAGTAAGCAAAAGGGATGTGAATTCTTGGGCTTGGGCCTCCTGTACATGACCTAACCTCTCTGGACCCTGAGGAACAGGCATTTCAGACTGAGTTATCAAGAGATTATATGAATATGTAGGGGGCGAGGTCTGTTCCATGACCTAATATTGTCTTCAGACAATCTAATCTGTTTGAACATCGTGTATGAAATGAGTTAACAACTAAAGGGATGTGGTTGTAATCCTGAAGCTAGAAGATACAGCCAGAAAATAGGTCAAGAAAAAAACAGACAAACAAAAACTGCATGGAACTGTGCCCTACAAGGACAAGCATTGCTGGTCACAAGACAAGGAGGAGTCCTTCAGGAAACTGAGGAACTCATATAATAATAGTTTTTGTAACAATTACAACAACTATTTATTAAGTGATTAGTATGTGCCAGGCAAGTACTTACCACACATAGTCTCATTTAATTCCTTACAACATGGGCCAGTGGAAGAGGTATTAGTAACTTCTATCCACAGGCCAGGAAACTGAGGTTAATTACCTTGCCCAAGTACGGACAGACTCTGGCTCTAAAATTCAAGATATTAACCACAACCTCTCTAACTTTAACATTCAAACTTCCCATTGTGAATGTCTGAAAAATAGTAACACTGATAGAGTAGCCCCCAAAAAGCATGAGATGATAAAACATATATAGATATATTTTATTTGAGTCTTTTTATAATAAAGAGAATCAAAATGTTAAATTCAGGAGACAGTTTGTGGCATAGTGGAAACAGTAAAGCATGTCAAAATCTAGTCTATGTCCTATATCATTTCTGCATTAACCATTAGTATGACTCCAATCCCTCACTCACCTTCCATCTCTGTTTACTGGTCTATAAAATGGGATTAATCCCTGCCCTATATTTTGCAGTCCTAAGAAAGCTTTCTGAAAGGCCTAACAAGTGAAAGATTCTAATTTAGCTTGTCTAAACAGCTTTAAGGCTGAGTGCCGTGGCTCATGCCTATAATCCTAGCATTCTGGGAGGCTGAGGTGGGAGGATTGCTTGAGGCCAGGAGTTCAAGATCAGCCTGAACAACATCTCCATAAAAAGTAGAAAAATTAACTGGGCATGGTGGCAGGCACCTGTAGTCCCAGCTACTTGGGAGGCTGAGGCAGGAAGATCCCTTAAGTCCAGGTGTTTGAGGTTGCAGTGAGCTATGATGACACCACTGCACTCTACCCTGGGCAATAGAGTGAGACCTGGTCTCAAAAAAATAAATGCATAAATAAATAAAAGAACAGTTTCAATACATTTTATCCCCCAGGATTTTGTCCCACTGCCTACTAGATCAAAGAAAAGAGAAATGCCACATTATAATCAATACATTAATAATATAATCAAACTCTCATATGCACTACAGGAAACCTGAATCGGTCTCTGTGGCCTATATTGTGCTTTTTCCCTTAAAAGGATTAGGAAAGGGAAAATTCTGTATCTGTGCTGAGGAGACAGCATGAGGTGGCTTGGAAGAAGGGCAGGCACCAGTTCTCACTTCACAGCCATCAGGGGAGGCAGCTGGCATAGTGGGACCGTCTATAAAACAACAGAAGAGCTGAGGTTGTGCCATATCCATCTACTTAAATTCCTTCAACATTTTTATTATCTGCAGTGTAAATTACAAAGCTTCAGAATAATAATTTTGTGTGCGTATTCTAGGTAGAAAGCTTGGGTTAACTCCATCTATATTATACTCAGACAAGATGGAGAGAAGTTTCTTGGTCAGGCTGGCTGCCCCTGAGAGGCAGGGGTAAATCGGGAAGGGCACCAGACGCAGGGCTTGGGGTCTGTGGGTCAGGAAGACAGTGCTGCCCAGAAGTGCTGAGCAACCTCAGGACTGGGAGGCTCTGTGGTTGAAGGGTGGGGACTGATGGCAGGTTCAAAACAACATTCTTCCTTCCTTCCACAAATGTGGGTTGTGTGATACATACCAGGCACTGTCCTGGGCACTGGAGATACAGCAAGGAAGAATACAGTCTTTTAAGAGCGGTTTAAGACAGGCTTTTGAGGCAATCACACTTAGGCTTACCTTCTGCCTGTGCCACTAATTACCTATGACCTTGGGGAAGTTATTTAACTCTTTCAACCATGGGTCCTTCATCTATAAAGTGGGGACAACTTCTCAGTTATGATTGGGGAAAGTAAGTGAAATTAAAGCTGGGCATGGTGGTGCACTCCTGTAATTCCAGCCACTCAGGAGGCTGAGGTGGGAGGATCACTTGAACCCAGGAATTTGAGGACAGCCTGGGCAACATAGTGAGACACCATCTCTAAAAAAAATTTTAAAGTAAGTGAGATTATATAAGTGAAACATTTAGTGCAGTCCCTGATGTGCAGTGAGGGCTGAGTGAATGATGGACATCCACAAAATGCTGTAAACCCTCTAAGGCAGGGATTGCATCTCCGGTTCACTTTGACTCTTCTGCTGGTATGCACAACTGGTGTGCACAGAAGGTGCTAAAAGAATTATCTGTTGAAGGTTTGACAGTTCATGGAAGAGTCACATTAGAGGCTAGGGAGCAAGCTAAGGCTCTGGAACAGGATACAAAGTCAAAAACTCAAGAACTAAAAAAAGCAGAAATAGGATGTAGGAAGAGAATATTCATAGTAACTAAGGTTACTGATGGAAGAGGCCTCTATAGGGGGAGGTGAGTTTGTGGGTGAACAGGGAATAAAGGCACAGGGCTGCGACAATTACAGGGTTCTCCCCCTTAGACCAGCCCCATAGGCTCATTAACACTCCTGCTCTCCCAGACACACCCTGCCCCCTTCCAGCAACCATTACTGATTATAATAATAACAAACACAACTAGCAAGCAAAACAGACAGTTCAATTATTAGATAGTTGCCTACTGTGAAAGCTCTTGAGACCATATGCTTAAACCACGGCCCAGTTTGGGAGGGAGAGGACCTCAGAGCTGTGGCTGCTCAGACTTCCTTTCTACCTCTCCCTGGTGCCCCACCTCCCATCTCCCTGCTAGGAAGGGTGACCATAAGTCCAGGTTGCCCAAGTTTAAGCTTGTATCCCAGGACAGTCATTAATAGAGCAGGGGTTCTTACACTTTAGTGTATTTAACAATCAACTGGAGATCTTATTAAAACGCAGATTCTGATTCAGTAGGCCTGGGTGGGGTCTGAAATTCTGCATTTCTTGAAAACTCCCAGGTGAGGCTGATGCTGTTTGCCTGAAGACCAGTAGCAAAGATCTACCACTGGCTCTCAAAAGGAACTGATATCGGCATCATCTAGGTTCTTTTTTTAAAATTACAGACTCTGGGGTCCCAGTCACCTATATGGTGTGCCTCAGGGCTTGGAAAAACCTGCTCTGAAATAGCCCCCCTTCAGGAATTTTCATCTGCCTTTTCCACCAAACTTTTCTTTGGATAAAGGGAGTACAAACAGAAAACGAACCTGCTACCCTCAATGAACACACCTCAGTCTACACACAAGAGAAGGCATCAGGCGACCTTGCAGTTCTCAGTTAGGGGGAATTGGGAGGGTAGCAGCTCTTCCTGGTCCAAAGAGCCACTCTTGAGTTTTTCCTTCAGACACCTTGGACTTTAGTTTGTGGTATATGTGAGGCTTTGTGGGAGCTGGTCAATATACCGTGGGCCACGCACAGTAAGCGCTGTGCAGGTTGGGGAAAGATGCATTCTCCGGCTTTAGGAAATTTGAAATTAAAGGATAAGATTTCAGATCTTTTCAAAGCCTAAACATATGCAAAAGGAATCAAACAGAACACGAGGGTGCTGGAAAAAATGTGGGGAAACTGATCTGGGGGTTAGAAGAGAGAGGCTTCTAGTCAGAAGTCAATTTCACACTGTGTTTTGCAGGAAATAATTCAGGGGGATTGATGGAAGTAGATGGAGGAGGTTGCTCAGCTGATGAACTAAAAGGCGGAGGTACCTAGGCAGGAAGGAACTAGCTCTAGGAGGAGCCTCCCTGAAAAGACACTGGGGTTTAAAAACCGGAAACACTTCCATTTATCAAGGACCCACAGGGCACTCTCCTCTGACAGCTCTTATGTTGAGCACCCAGGGAGGCAACCAGATGGCATCCTGCCCTCCTGCATGGGGCCTGCACTGGATAGTGTCTGCCACACATCGTGCCTGGGGCTGTAGAGACCTCCCAGGGGTGCTATTGTGGTCATTCTTGCCCAGAAGTTAAATAATGCCCCATCAAGGAGCTGCCAACTGTTCAGACCTACTCCTCCCTCCCTGGCCCTATGCCCACCAATACCAAAGAGGCCCCAAGCTAAAGATGGAAATGAGGAGAGGCCAACTACCCCGGATCTGTGCTGAAGCAGATTTTCCAGGCACTTCGGAGCAGGGTCAAGAGAATGGCACACTTGGGGCTTCTCAGGGAGAGAGGAAGGGCAGGAAAAGGGCTGCCTCGCTGTAAGACACAAAACTGGGTGAACAACTGAGTCTTTGCCTCGCTGACAAAGAAGAATGAGGGACTCGCGCCAGACTGGCTTGAATTGACTGGAGAAAAGCGACTTTTGTAATTCAGGGTCCTCCGCGTGCAATGGAAACGCTGGCAAAGCAGCGTGGCAGGCATGCACTCTCCAGGCAGAAAGAGCATGACAATTACAGCCTCTGGGGTCGTGGATGGGGTTGCCCAAGACCCCAGGACCGCCTTCAGAGGTGGGGGCTAGGGGGTGGGGCGTCCTGACTGCCCCTCCAGGCCTCGCTGTCCACCAGCTCCAGCAAACTCCCCATTCCCCTTCCCTCATAGCACAGGCTCCGCCCACTTCTGTGATCACGTGGGGCAAGGCTAGCCAATCCGGGGTGGCCACTGCAGGGTACTGCGAGATGTCAGGGAGCTGGGTGAACTGTTCTGTATTGAGGGGTTGCTCAGAGAACATTAGTCAAGGGGTAGTAGCAGGGAACCCAGCGCACCCCATCGTCACTTTGTCAACAGAGATTTACTGGGAGTTTGCATTGTGCTCGTCATGGCAGCTGAATTTGGCTCTCATTGCCTGCCTAATGGGCTTTGGGGCATAGACAGTGAGTAACTTAACAGTGATAGAGTGCACTGAAGACCCGCCCAGCAGCCACTACAGGAATCTCAGAAAGAAGGAGGCATCCCTGTTAGTGGCTGATACTGGATTTCTCATCAGTAGTGGTGGCTGAGGCCAAGCCAGAGATCATGATTTAGAATAAATAAATGTGAAGTTTCTTACATCCAAGTGGCCAGGGAAAATCTACACTAATTAAACAGTACAAATCTGCTGTGATCATGTGCTAAATTGGGCAGCAGTCAGAGTACAGCTGTGGAGAGGTGGAGAGACCTCTGGGGGCCAGAGTGACCAAGAAAAGTTTTGTGGAAAAGGAAGAACACATTTAGACCGTCGAACTCTAGTTAGGTGCTAAATTATGGGCAGCACATGGACAAGCAGAGGAAAGTGGAAAGGCATTCCACGAGGGAAGCGGCAGCATAAGCAAGACCCTGGGATGAGCATGATGGGTTTAAGGGGCTTTAGAGGGGTTATCCTGTCTGGAGTTTACTAGGTACTCTGAAGATCATGGAAGAGAACAGCACAGGCAGCTGGAGTGTAGAAAGGGGCTCACTGCAGGACCTCACAGTGCCTAGGAGGGTCTCAGCTGTCAGGGTCTTCTCCTGAGACTCATCTTCGGCTCCTTTTGGGATTTAGGGAGATCTTCCCTCAGAGCTCCAAACACTTTAGTTCATTTTCATTTCTCCTTCACTGAATACCCATAGAAGGGGGCTAAAAAGCAAGCACTATTCCTCTGAGGTACTAAAACTCTGGTGCTGAGAGGATGAAGCTACTCTGGAGAGACCTCTGAGAGAGAGATATGAGTGTCTTAGGAGTTTCGTGTATCTTTTAGGGAAAAAGGCAGCAGAAAGGCTTTTCTTCTTCCCTTTCTGCAAGAGGCATCAGGATTCCTTTTGAAAACAAAGCATCCAGGATCTGTCAATGGACACGGTGAAAAAGACAAAAATGTTTGCTCTCACCACTTCTATTCAGTTTTATACAGGAGATCCTAGCCAGTGCAACAGGGCAAGAAAAAGACATTAAAGACATGCAGGTTGGAGGGGGAAGAAGTAAAGCTGTCCTTATTTACAGGTGACATGATTTTGTATGCACAAAATCCTAAGGAATCTTCAAAATCTAGAACAATAAGCACACTAGTGTAGTTGCAGGACACACTAGTAACAATCCAAAAATAAAATTAAGAAAACAATTCCACTCATAATAACATATAAAAGAATAAAATACTTAGAAACAATTTTAACAAAAGAAAGGTAAGATCTATACACTGGAAACCTCAAAACACTGGTGAAAGAAATTAAAGAAGACCTAAACAACTGAAGAGATATACCATATTCATGGATTGGAAGATTCAAAATCATTAGAATAGCAGTTGTCCCCAAATTTATCTATAGTTTCCACTCAACCCATATCAAAATCCCAGCAGGTTTTTTGTAGGAGTTGACAGGCTGATCCTAAAATTTATTTGGAAATGCAAAGGACTTAGAGAAATTAAAAAAATTTTGAAAAAAATAAGGTTGGATGATTTTTTATAAAGCTATAGTAATCAAGAGAGTGTGCTATTGACTAAAAGACAGGCATACCAATCAATGGGACAGAATAACTCCAGAAATAAACTCTTACGTTTATGGTAAATTGATTTTGGACAAAGGTGCCAAAGTAATTCAATAGTCTTCAATAAATGATACCGGAATAATGAATACCCCTATGCAAAAAAATTAATTTATATCCTTACCTCACACCAACCATATGCAAAAATTAACTAAAAATGAATCTTAGACCTAATTATAAGAGCCAAAACTATAAAACTCCTAGAAGAAAACATAGGAGAAAACCTTTGTGAACATGATTAGGCAAAGATTTCTTAGATATGACACCAAAATCATGATCCTTAAAAGAAAAATATTGATAAATTTAACTTTATCGAAATTTAAAACTTTTCCTTTTCAGAAGATACCACTGAGAAAATGAAAAGGCAAGCCACAGACTTGGAGAAAATATTTGCAAATCATATAACTGATAAAGTTATAAGGACCTGTATCCAGAATACATAAAGAACTCGTACAAGTCAGTAAGAAGACAAACAAATTGATAAAAAAAAAAAAATAAGGAAGATTTGAATAAAGATTGTACCAAAGCAGACATATGAATTGTCAATAAGCATATGAAGAGATGCTTAACATCATTACTCATTAGAGAAATGCAAATTAAAGCTATAATGAACTACGATTACCTACCATTACAATGGCTATAATAAAAGACTGACAATATTAAGTGTTAGCAAAGATGTGGAGAAATTATTAATAGAACCATAAGATGGTACAGCTAATTTAGATAACAGTTTGGCAGTTTCTCAAAATGTTAAATATACATTTACCACATGACCCAGGATGCCACTCCTAAGTATTTACCAAGAGAAATGAAGACATATATTCACACAAAGACTTATGTGCAAATATCCATAGCCATATTATTCGTAACAGCCCCAAACTGGAAATAATCCAAATGCCTATCAAATCGTGTACACATAGACAAATTATGGTATATCCATACAATGGACTACTACTTGGCAATAAAAAGGAATGAACTACTGATACATGTAACAACACAGATGAACTTCAAAAGCATGCTAAGTAAAAAAAGTCAGGCACAAAAGATGTGTCGTTTGATATCATCTATAAGAAATTTCTAGAAAAGGCAAAAGTATAGAGACAGAAAGCAGATCAGCGTAGTGGGGATGGGAATGGAGACTGAATGCCTAAGTGTAGAAGGAAACTTTTTGGTGGGTTGGAAGTATTCTAAAATTGGATTATCGTGATGATTGCCATTATTGTACAACTGTATAAATTTACTAAAAATCAAACTATACCCTTATAATGGGTAAATATTATGGTACAAAAATTATACTTCAATAAAACAAAGGACAAGGAATCCCTAGATAGGTCTTTGGGGAGAGGGTGGTAGTGTGTGTATGGTGGTGGTTATAGGAGGAGAGAAAACACCTATGGGAGATAGTTATGAATTTAAGTGCAGTGAACATAGGGGCTCTGGAGCCACTATGCTGGGTCTGAATCTTGGTTTTACCACTTACTTACTATGAACTTGAGACAAATTACTTACCCTCTTCAAGCCTCAGTTTTTCCCTCTGTGAAATGAGGCTAAAGGTAAATCCTAAGGTAGTTTAAACATTAAGAATAATATATATATTGAAAGTAATGTACATAAAGTGCTTAGCCCAGAGCCTGACAACATAGCAGGTGCTGTTGAGGGAAAATTCTGGACCAATGACTTCTACAGAAAATTCAGAGCTTTGCTCTAACTGTAGAATTGTGGACTCTCTGGGTGTATTGTAGCAGAATTAAAAGCCTCTTCACTGGCCTGATTGGGCAGACTTATTAATGAAGAAGTCTGGGACCATGGGACAAAAGCCTTGGTTTCCGGTACTAGTTCTGCCGCAGTCACACCATATGACTATAACAGGGTTCCTTGACCTCTCTAGGTTCCTAAGATATGCCCCACCTCCCAAAAGGGATTGTTGGGATGCTTCAGAAGTCAGAGCTCATTACCAATATTGAAAGTGTCCTGTGTAAGATAATGATAGCACAAAAAGCACAGGGTAGGGGGTGGGGACCAGCATTAAGAGGCCAACATCTCTGTGCTTATGAACTGGGATATGTGAAGAGTAGCCTAGCAGGAGGCCACAGAAATTTTCACAAGCCAATATTGGCATTTGAACCTGAACTGAAAAGTTGTAAACACAGGATGTTGCTGAAAACGGTGCCAGGCTAGGGCTACTACCTGAGGTTTTGGCAGGCTTCACTCCCTGCCCGTTGATTGCAGAAGGATGTTGGGTCATCAGGAAATAGGCATTTGAAATAATCCCACAGGAAGGTGTGAACAACAAGAGAAGCAACAACAACATAAAAACAGCCCAGCCAAGTTTGACTTGGGGGAGAGTGGTGTTGGGCTGGGAGATAAGTGAGTTCCCACTTTCTTCAACACTTTAGAAACTTCCAAGGAGGAGCCCAGTTGTCATTCAAAGATGACGTTGTGACAGATTCCTCCACCTGCCCCTCTCTCCTCCATTAACACCTCCTGGGGGACAGGAGGGAAAGTATAATAGCAGCTTGAGGGGATGACTCATTTCTGGCTCAGGATGCTGGCAGTCCTCCATGAACAGTTCGCAGTGGACACTGCTACTTTTTGGAATGCCCAGCACATGCTGCCGCTGCTTTCTGGTAAGATCGCTTGGATTATTTTGGGGGGAATTCCCTCTCCCCCATGTGTACAGTCTTGGTGGGGCTGTCAATACAGGCATGCTGCCCTCCTTTGGCCAATTAAATTCTCTCTCCTGAACTCTGAATGGAGCTAGTGATGAGTAAGAATGGAAAAAAACCTGTTGGAGAAGTTCTGACTCCATGGCTTTAACCTGTACCCACTCCAGCTCATTGAATCCCGGTTCTGCCCTAGTTTCTTAACTGTTCTTCCATTCTGTGAACCCCTGATATTATCCATTAACTTCTGTTTTGCTAGAGTTAGCTGTGGTCCATTTCTGTTACAAAGAACAGACATAGAACATGACTGTGATGCTCACTTGGGGCAGTCTTCAGGGGGGACATGCAAGGGGAACAGAAAGAGCCTGGCTTCGGGTACCCACCTTCAGTCTTCCTATTCTTCAACTTTCTAGCCACGTGACCACAGATGAGTCACAAAATCCATCTGAGCTCAACTTCTCCTGTAAAATGGAGATACTATTTTCTTCCCTTTGTAGCACTATCAGAATTAAATGTATTTATTCATTTATTCATGTAATACTTACCCAGCAACCACCATTTGCCTGGAATTCCATGAGGGCCCAGAATAGAGATGTAAACAAGACAGACAGCAAGTTGAAGGCAGCATCAGACCTCGAAGCCCAGCAGGCTCTTTTTGTGCCTTTGTCAATCATTGTATTGGCTCAGGTCTCTGGGTGTGTGCAGCAGAAACTAGCCTTAGTCAACTTGAGCACAAAATAAATTTCCCAGAAAGATGCTGGGTGAAGTGGGAACAAAGGCAGCCCCAGTGATAAGTCTGAATCTTCCATCAAGATCCCAGTCTTTAATAATTGGACTCAGCTTAAGCCCACTACCTTAAAGTTTTAAATATCTGGAAGTGACAATTTAAGGGACCCAGCCTGTTAGTTTATCCTCTGGGTCAATCAGCTATGGTAGGATGTGTTTGGGAGGTGAGGCAGAGACACAGAAAACTAATATAATCACTGGAGGACCACAAATGCATTTTTTCCAAAGAAAATGCAGCTGTTGAGACCTGGGCATACACCCCAGTTTGAGTCTCTTACAGCCATATTTCTAATATATTAAATACTAAGTCCTCCAAATAAAATTGGGCAGTAGTAGGGTTGGATAAAACAGCTCCAAAACAAAGGAATGTTAACAGTTCAACAAATAGTCAGAATGCTAACTCTGTGCAAAGTACTATGCTAGACACTGGGTGGGAAAAGAGATGATGCTGGAATGTGAAAATCAATAAGAACTGGCAACTGCTCAAGTATAAGACAGGTATATAAATCATGACAAAGCAAGGCAGGATAAAGGAAATGATGTTCCAAAAGAGGTACAAAGTGCTATGGGGTTTTACAATATGGAGAGATTCTCTGGAATTTATATCCTGAGGAAAACCGAAAAGCTAAAGTCCAGATCTTCCTTCTTATTGCAACTTCATCATATACTGGAAAAACTATTCATGCTTCCACGTGCAAAGGAACACAATGTTCTTATATCCACCTACCGCAGCCCAGCTGCCAATTCAAACATCTGCCACCTCTTAACTGTGCAATTAGGAAAGCACTGGCTTCAGGGGGCTCATGTGCCACTGATAAGCTCCTGCTTGGATGGACTGTATACACATAGTATCTGGAAAGGAAAAAAGGAATTGCTGGAGGAGTTCTGCCTACACTCCTACAAGATTTCAGATGTTGGTTTCATCAGGGATAAAATTCTGAAAAATCTGTGAGCACAGCAAAGAGAAAGTAGTCCAGAATTTTTTCTGACTGGGTTAAGGATAGAATTCTTGGCTGACAACGTTGCTATACAAGGAGAGCTTGCTGCAACATTTTATAACTCAAGAGCTGTAGGCCCAAGGCCATGCTGTTGCAACATATTTGGATCCATCTCACATTGTGGTGATGAGAGTGAGAAGAAGAATTTAAACATCTTGGTCTCACAGGGATTATCAAAACAGTCTTGTTTTATTGAGAGCACCAAGGTGTACTTCATGACCTCTCAAGGTCAGGGAAAATCCACTTACGATCTGATATGGGGGTGGGGAAATGCAATGGCTTCTTCACTTACTACCCAATGGTTACCAGAGGCACAGGAGGAGGCAGGAACAAAGGGGATGTGGAGGAAGAGAAGGCTGGAGAAGAAAGTGGTGAGGAAATTAAGGAGGGAGGACGGTGTATATGTCTGGGAGCAGAGGGAAAGGGAAAGGAAAGACCCTAGAGTTGTTTAACATTATTTTCACTGTTGCAGTGAGGGAGAAGGACTAAAACAGAACCAGTCTCACCTTCAGCGGTAGGGAGTGAGATGATCAGCTGAGCGAAGGAGAAAATGAGCCAGTCAATTAATATTTCTGCAGGCCTTCTGTGCATCAGGCACTGCTGCATTTTCTTCGACTTGGGAACATAGGAACAGATAAGCCTCTGGCATTCGTGCTTGGAAAGACTTACAAAGATACTATGAGGTATCTCCTAACCCTTAATACATATATAGGCTTCTCTAGAATTTAGAATCTCTAGGTTTTAGCCTTCTTTTAGCTTCGTGTTCAGCCTCCACTGCTGGGTCAGAGCTTAGAGCCCTTTTGTTTAGAGGTTGAGTTCATACACGCAGTTGGGATGCCCTCAACCTTAATGTTGTAGTCAGTATTGGGAGAGTTAGGGTGGGCAAGGGGTGCATTTACCTAGGTCCTCATCGTCACCAAAGGCAGGGCCTCAAACGTAGACTTCTAACATTTATCTCCGAATGAGGTTGTATTAGGTTGAACTACACGAAATTGTTGATTTTCTAGGTCAAAAAATGGTTGAATATCAACAATTTCATGTGGCTCAACTTAATACATAAACTCATTGTAAACTATATATGTATTAAAGGTGTTAATTTGTTAAATGAAAATATTTAAAAATTATTTTTGTAAACCTGCTTTGTCATTTTTAGAAAATAACATATTGGGATCCTTAAAAATATGGACATGACCTTGGCCTTTTTTGAGTCTGACTCAGGTTAGAGCCAGATTCTACCTTTATCCTGGGGCCTTCGCAGAGGAGACCTCATAAAAGAACATCATTTGCTGCTCAAGACTTACAGCATATCTTAAGAAGTGTTCTCATATTAAAAATCTGAGTTTTTTTCTTTTTCTAAATGTTACACCTCAGCCTCATTTCTCATAGTTAACTATCTAAACCCACATAGGTTCTTGTGTTGCCTATTTTTATATCACTATATATCTGTTTGGTCATTGGTAGCTGCTCAAAAACATCTATTTCCTCAAACCTTTTGTGGCCTCCCCAAATGCTTGCTCTGCAAACTATGTTTAATTTCCTAAAAAGTTGACATTAATTCTAAACTCATTGCATATTCAGGCCAACATAAAAGCTATTTAGTGCAAGTGCTATCAAAAGCCCACCCGACTGACTCTGAATATAGATGCTATTTGTAGCAAAGGAGGCCTGGTGTAGGTCCCTGCTAACATTTCTCCTTCTCTGCTTCACTGACCTCAAAAAACAACAAAAATTTGCTTCCCTATAGTCATACTGTGTGCATATATGTATAGTGTATGTTTGCACATTTTTCAACAAGTATTTATTGAGGTCTGATTCTGTGCCAGGTACTAGAGATACAATGGTGCATGAAACAGACCTGATTCTTGTCATGGAGCTCACAATCTAGTAGGTAATATAGAAAAGAGGGATTGATAATAAAGTGCCACAATAGGAATAATTGGAGGCTACAAGGTGCTATGGGAGCACAGTCATTCCTTACCACAGGATTTTGAGTGTCTACTTGTCCCAAGACTGTTCTAGGTCCCAGAAGAAAAAATAATAAATAAGTAAACTGGGAGGCCTGACTGAGGAGGCAACATCTGAGCAGGGTACTAAATGATGAGCAGGATGCTCTTAGCAGGATGGGGCATGGGGAAGCATATGGTGTCCTGAACTCAGAATGAGAGGCCAAGGAAGTCTTCCTAATGGCAGTGATGTCTAAATTGAGATCTGAAGGATAAACAAGAGTCAGCTAGGTGAAGAAAGCTAGGGTGTGGTGAAGAAGTGCTCCAGGCAGAGGAAACAGGATACGCAAAAGCCGAGAAGAGAAGGAATAGAACATATGAGAAGTTTGTGGCTGGAAAAGATGAGGGCGTATTAGGTGATCACTAGCTCCCCCTTTGCCTGGTAAAATTGTTTTAATTGTGTAAGAGCTAGTTTCTTTTGTGTACCTTCTTTTCTCTTTTAGTAGCCTTACTGATACACCAGTCCAAACATGTCTGGGCAGCTTTCTCACAGAACATGCCAAAGAAACTCCTGCCATCTGGTGGAAGACAGAGAAGACATCACAAGGTACAGAAAATTAGCATTACTATAGTGTCAGGCTGACAGCATCCCAGAAAACAGCAATTTTACACTCCATGGTTTAAAAGCCCTGATGTGCTAAAGAAAGTTAAGGGAGAAATATATAAGAAAATTCTCAGGCAATATTCCTCTGTAAGGGCAGATGAAGAGAAACCAGGGGAAGAAAGGAAGGAGGAAAGGGAAACAATTACGTACTTGTGTCAACATTGTACTTAGCAAGCCTACTCTCACTTCTTCCTTCAAACAGTGAGGTAGGCACATAAACCCCATTTTGCAGATGAGAAAACTGTGACTCATAGTACAGGGAAGGGCTGGCCTTGGCTGACTCCTTCGTTATGCTGCCTCCAGTTTGGATTTACTTTTTAATCAACAAAGGGTGAGTAAGGAGGCATTATAATGTTCCTCAGTTGTGCTATCTACACTTTTAAATGTGAGACCTCAGTGGAGATACTTAAGGCCCCATTTGGTTCTCAAAAAACATTGGAAGAATCTCCATTCCACTCAATAATATACAGCTGGTCCCCAAAGCAGAGAGAGCCTCAAATGCACCATATGTCAGAATGGACATAATTTTCAAAGTTAAAACAGTGGAATGCATTTCTCACGATTTCATACTATTTCTAGTTGAGAAAGACATTCTTAAAAGTGCAATTTGGATGCAGAAATATTGGCATTCTCAGAATACATCGAGTTTTGGGAATTTTTTGATTGTTACGGTGCTTGGCACACAGTAGGAGCTAAAAACATAATAGACAATCATAAACTTTTTGCTCACCAGCTTCTTACACAAGGATGTTAAAGGATTATCACAAATAAAATATCCACCAGCTGTTTTCTGTCTCCACTGAGGTCAAAGCAATGGGGACGGAGCACCAGCAATCTGGAGTGGAGACATTAGAATTGAGATGGATGGGATGGGGTGGGGGGATGAGGGGCTGAGAAGCCTTAGGACAGATGACCAAGGGAAAACGTATAGTCTTTTCAATGGTTTAAGAATTAAAGGAGCTGTCCTTAGACTGATATTATCCTGGTGGGGCCTGGAAATACCCAATGGTGTCAGGTTCGTAGTCAACCCCAAAGTTTTGACTGAGTCCTTGAGTCTCTAAATGCAGTGGTAGGCAATGTGGGGGAGCATAAAACACAGTCTCCACCTCCAAGAAGTTTATAATCTGTGTATAGGGAATCAAGGAAATGATCATTTGGACTGATCAGGGAAGGCTTTGTGGAGGGAGGAGTGGGTCTTCTGATGGCCTAGTAAGACTGAATACATTTGGGATATGCAGATTGGAGGGAAAGGCATTCCAGGTAATGGCAACTACAAAGTGCAAAGCCCCCTTGGGGCTACTCAAAACCTAAAGCATAGCATCAGAGTCTTGACTCCATTTAAATTACATTTTTATGGGGAAGAAGGGTGGTCTACTGAAGAGGAATGAGGCATTTCATTTTTCTTATAATTTGGTGTCACTCTCAATCAAATAAGTTCTATTAACTTAGGAAAATAGGCACACTCGTTGAGAGGTTTTGGCTTAATATTTGTCAAGAAAGCAAATTAATTAAACGTAACTTAAATGCATCCAATCAACAAATATTTACTGAGTACCCAACTCCATAAATGCCAGGCACTTGTCTAGTCACATTGTATAGAGGCAAACAAGATGTTTCCTCATAACATACAACGAAGAGATGTAAGATGCTCGTGTTTTTAATTTTTTTTAAACACGAAATGATGAGTTTCCTTTTTATGAAGAGTACACATTTGATGTGGCCATTTACTTGCGGAGTTTCAAAATAACAAAATGATGATAAGGACACTAACATAACACCAAGGATTCCTTTCACAAACCTCAGGGAAAAGTGTATTTTAAAGGAGCATTGCTAATACTTGTCTAAGGATTACTCATATACATACACATACAGTGTGACTGGTTTTGTTTTTAATCAGAGCATTTGACTGTAGGAAGATAGTGATCAGCAACATGCCAGAAGAAATAAAGAAATTTCTACCAGTCAAAAAAGCATTTCGATGAGTGAGTGTCTAGAGCAATTTGGAGGTGGCTGAATTCCCCAGCCCCCTGCTCCTTTCTTAAGGACGGAGCTAAAATATAATAACGATGTGAGGCTACAGAGCCATACATCTGTTTCTGATTTACTTTCTTACTCCTGTCCTAGTTGGAGTCATTTCTAGATCATATGGTACAGTCTTCAGAGAAGTTATGGAAGGAATTTACACAGAAAGCGAATACATAATTAAATACACATATAAAAACACATCATCAATAGAATGTGGATAAGGAACATATGCAAAAATTCTGATTAGAAAGTCATGCCATGATTCTTCCATTTTCTGATTTGTACTAATCAACCCACAGCTGACAGTGTTCAGTTATTCTCTTCTCATTTCAGGATGTCGGAAAACTATCCCTTGATCCACCTTCTTGGTTCCCTACTAGAGTGACACCGGCATTCTGGAAACCTAGAACTAGAGATGAATCTAGAAGTTATTTCCTATTTTCCTTCGAATGTTAGGATTAAATTTTCTAGTGCTAAACCTGTTACATTCCTTAAATTCCTTCATTAGGGTCCAAGATGGAATCTGCTAATGGTTAGGACATGATGTTTTAAATTCAAAAGGGTAGTTTTGCACATGGTGCATGCTTAAATAGAAATTTCAAACTATTTACATCTATTTTCTAGTCATCTTTCTTGTTTTATAAAAGCTATGCATACCCTCTCCAAATAAGTTTTTATTTTGCTCATTTTGAACTCTTTTCCATATATTGTTAATTTTTTTAAAGCACTCAAAACAGAGGTCAAGGTCAATTTTATCCTTTTAGTTCTTTTACTGAGAAAAAATTAACAGGTCAAGTTAAGCTCTTGAATTATGTTGCGATTACTTTGCTGAACTTTATTTTTATAATTTTCTCACCCAATTTGCTGTTCCTTTCCTACGATCATGCCTTTTCACTTTAGATATCTAAAATGTCATTATTTACTAAATACTTGCCTTAGCACTGACCTTGTGGTTACTTTGTTGAAAACCTTGCTGTAATGTGACACAGCATTAACTACTTCTGATTACTTATCTGGTAAGCGGTTATAACATCCACCTTTCAAGAAAGGAAAACAGTTCAGACATAATTTGACAAAATTAGGAAACAGCAACATCAGTTCTAAAGATAGGAAAAAATCTGAACAGAGTTGACATTTCTGTCTGGTGTTAGTGTTCTTTAAAGACCACAGACAACATGCACAAACGTAGGCGGAAACAATACATCTGCAGACACTGGCAGAGAGCATTACCCGCCAAATTTGGCCACAGTTTCTTAAGATAAATAACTTTTCAGTGACGTGTAAGGCTGAAATTACATAAACAACAGAAATTACTAAGACTTAAGCCTACGAGTTTTGTGGGTTTCAAGATTTTATTCAATCAATATTCTGACATCTGTAACACCATTTTGTCCCTAAAATACTGCCAGAAACAGTGAGACAGCAGCATCACTTGATAACTTTTGTTCAGATTTTGAGGTAAACTATGTTTAATTCTTTGGAATAACCATTCTTGAGCCACGTTCTTATTTGGGTCATTAAGACAACCAAAATCATCTATCTCCTTATAAGGAAAAGTTTCATTAAAAGTGCTGGAGAGCTGCAGCCTGTTTCAAAAACCAATACTTGTAGCTTGTTATATTAATAGTTCTAAATGTCTAAGGCTTATTAAATGAAAACACCCTTAATAGTTTTATCTCAAGTCTGAGCAATAAGAATTTTTAAAAGCTGACAATGAAAAATAGCTGAATATTCTGAGAACTTCCATAATAATAGGAAATGGTATTAAATAGTTACCTTCTCAGTCTTTCCCTTGAAATGACTATTCTGCCTGATTAAACTCTTTTAGGGAGATATCAGAAGACTTAAAAACCTGAAGAATATGCATATGGAAGCTCCTGGCTAATTCTGATTCAGCACATTGGGAATATTTGCCAAAACTTGAGGCAATATTCTCCAGTGGTACTGAATTCCCTGAGAACTGATTTGTGACACTAGGTATCTTTTTAAACACTGTTTGACTTTACTGCCCTCCCCCCTTGCATATCGCCCAAGTTCTGCCCTAAAAGTGACATTAATGAAAAGTTAAAACAACAGCTCTGAATTTTAAATATTCTTAGAGAATGTTTCCCTCCCTGCCCTTTTGGTAAATTTTTCTTCCCCTTAATTTTCTGACTATATGTTAACTTGACTGTAAGTCAAAAAGTTTAGCTGTGTAAAGACTTCATTTTGGTTACTGAGATGGTTTACTGTTGTAAAGACTTCATTTTGGTTACTGAGATGGTTTACTGTTGTACTATTTGTGAAAAATATCCTATATATTAAGTCAATGAGCACCTTTTCTGTAGAAAAATCTACTATCTTTTATTACTTAGGTTAGGCCAAATTTGTTTACCTACTACCTTGCTATTTGCTAAAGAGAGATCATTTATCAATCTCAAAATACTCCCAGTGGTCAATACTTTTCTTTTTTTTTTTTAGAAAAAAAGCTATCATTTTTCAAATTATTCTGACATAAACAATATAAAAGGATAACTTTATTAAACATAAAAAATTCAAGAACATTCAAGTTTTCTTTAAAATATTACAACATAAGAGAGAGCAGACCAATGGTAATGGTTTATATATACATATATAATATACTTACCAAATAGATTAGGTAGACATACTGACCTATCGATCCTCAAAGTAAAATGAATATGTGTCCCTAATCTGTTTTTAAACTCTATGACTACTAAATGGGAAAACAGTCAGCTGATACACCCTCCCAGACTTATTTACCATAGGAAGTTTGATATACTGTCATTAATATATATCATTTTGGAACATAAATAATATGTAAACCTCTATCATAGGTCCTTTTCTTCTTTGCCTACCTCATTACTGCTCTTCCCAACCCAACTAAGACTCTAGCAATTATTCTTCTCTGAGCAGGACCAGCTTAGTCAAAATAGGATATAGAGATTTGGATGGCTCTATGCAGAGGAAAATCTCCAATATTTTCCATTGTGTTTACTTTTTCTTTTAGCAGCTATCTAATTATATCTAAGACGGTGTGAAAAAAACATATACACTCAAAAGAAAAAAGAAAAGCACTTTACACTATCAGCCTTCACCTCGGTCCTGCAGCTTCCCCTTATCAACCACTGTATGCATTTTAAGTTCTCAATTGTAAACACATGCAACATTTATTAAAGCACCCAGAAACTTTGTGGTAAGCACCATATAAGCACCACATAATTTCCAAGGAGAATGTTTCAGGTGGAGGCAGAGAAGGAAGAAAAATCAAGAGAAAACATGGCAATTCACACAAAAATGCTTTCATGAAATATTTTTTAAAAAGTAGATAAATTCAATTTTAAGTGATATTTTACCCCACGACCAACATTTTCTCACTGTTTTAGTGTTCATAAAAGGCATAATAATACCTCTAGAAAAGGAAATTATCTTCTTTACCTACAAAATTGTTAAGAGCACCAGCACCAGGTTGAGTTTCCCAAAAGTATACATAGCTCATAGCTCCAAGAATCAGTAAACTAAGTCTTCTGACTCATTTAATCCCTATCATATCCATTAATTTTAATTAATTCAAATTAAAACTACTCCTTTTTCTGTATATAGTAGTGAAAAGTAGTCAGGGAAACTAAAGATCTGATTCTACTTGGGCTGGGTAAACTTAAAGAAGATTATGTTGTTAGTATAAAGAACTAGTCCCAGCATTTAAAGTAATCTTAATCTGTATTTTAGAATCTGCCACCAAAGCAAATACTAAAATTTTAAAATAAATTATTCACCTTGCCCTGGTCTTTAAATGTATGGCTATTACATAGAACTCTCTTTATTCCACCTCACAATGCATAACAGTAAACATTAAATGAAGAAACACAATTAAAAGCTCACATCTTTAAAAAATGGATGCAACAAAGCTTCTTCTGCTGTTATTCTTGAAGCTGGATTTAGATCTAGAAGTTTATCAAGCAGGTCGTAAGCTTCATCAGGTACCTCATCCCAGCCTTCTAAATTGGTATTACACTCATCAAAATGACTCCCACAGCCATTACTGTCCCCTTTATATAATGAATTCCCTGAGTGCTGTGCTTGAGATGTTTGGATGAGGTGAGAAGCTTTAGGGTCAGTCTTCTCTGAAACAGCTGGGTGAAGAGAAGCAGGCCTTTGCATATCACTTGTCAATTTGGGAGTGTTGGAATCTATACCCCTGAGTCTCTCACAGAGTTTTCTCAAATCTTGTGCTGGAACCTCTTTGCTACACAATATTGATTTGCCTAAAAGAAAAAAAAATGCACATTACATTATTTAAATATATCAGAAGCTTCTCTCATGAGAAACACAGAAGTCCAACCAAGTGCTTTATGGATATATACACACACAGGCTGTGAGACAGAATACCACATGCTATATTTAAGTTGCTTGCACTACACAGTTAAAGGCCAAATGAGAAAGTGGGAGATATTAAGTAGAAAGCAGTTCCTTAACCATGCTACACGAGACACTCACTTGACTCTGCCAACTTTTCCAGCTTCCTCTTATCCTTCTGTAATCTATCTGCAGCTCCCACCCCCAACCCCCTTTCATGCCTCTAACTACATGGCCCCTATCTTTGCCTAGGATGTCCCATACCTCTTCTGTGTCCAGAACACTACTAACTTACATCACCACTCGTCTCAAGAATCACTTCTGTGAGGACCGACACCCTCACAGAGAACTGATCATTTTAAGCTTCTGTCGTATCTTGGGACAAGTTCTATTATTAGTTTTGCTATCCTATATTACAACTGATAAAATATATGTCTGTCCCCCCTACTAGACAATGAACTCTTTGAAGACAGGGGCTGACTTATTCATCTTTGAACTCCCAAAACCCAGACAATGGATAATACGTATTAAGTGAGCAGTTAATGTCTGTTAGACTGGACAAAAAGGAATTATTAGAGACACATTGTTAGAGATGCTATTCTTAACCAACCTATCCTAAGTAATTGAGCCCTCTTCACTCCCTTCCTCCTTTTACCTTTCTCACTACTACTCATTTCTGAGTAGTATATATTTATTTATTTTCTCTCCTTCAGTACAATTTAAACTCTATGAGAATAGAGACTCACAATAGTATCTGGCATACATGAAGCCCCAATAAATGTTTCTGAATGAAGTAATAAACAAACCAGATGTCAGTTTTTTAAAATATAAGTATCAAACATGGGCAAAAATAAGTTAACCACACAAATGGCACTCATATATTATTTTTGCCTTATATTTCCTTATTAAACAGAAATGTGGCTCTAAACAATGAGTACTACAACACTTAGATTCCTTTCTGGGCTATGTAGATTGTCAACAAAACAATTAATCTGGCTCTGGATGATAAAAAGTTACCTTTACATATTTTAAGCCAACTGTTGGACTGGTATACTAAGTAAGGAAAAAATAAGGTGACAAGCAGGGAGGAAACAAATTACCACAAACTAAGTTTATTGAGGATTTAACATACCAATCCTTTTTTATTTTTAAATCGATTCTATCATTCCTATTCTCTCTAGAAAATCATAGCCAGAGGGAAATAATCATATAATTTTATTCCTTAATTTATTAGCTTGCTCTGAAGTCATGAAATAATGAACAGTATATGTTACAGCATGTCCTCAAGCTATAAAATATGCTTAAATTACTTTTTTACATGACCAAAGAGAAGGCTCATTTAAAATATTCAGGGAAAATAATTTAAAATAACACATTCGATCAAAAATATTTTGTTACAGAATACTATGTGTCAGGAATTTGTTTTAGCTCAAGGTTTTTCTTTTTAATTTATTCAACACAATTCAACAAGTAGTTAATGACAACCCACAATGGGGCCAGGTCTAAAGGTTAAGGACAGTGAGGCAGGTTACAGACAAGAGAAGTTTAAAGGTGCTCTCCTTGCTATTCTCAGCCACGTCATTTCTGTAAGTCATAAAAGGGGAACACTTGTGTTTGTTGAAATTTTCAGTCTTCTGTACTCAGTCCAAAGTTATAGTAAGATCTGACTGAAATAACTATAGAAGTCATACTAACAAAACTGAGGTAAGTGCTATACAGCATTATTCTTTTTTTTAATATGATAATTATTACAACGATAAATCTCTACAAGCTCCTGCTATTATGGCACTTGCTCTGGAGTATTTTTGTGCCAGATGTTGTACTTCCATTCCCGGCCCTGACTCTAACTTTGACTACCACTGGGGGAGATTCGAGCTCTTCAACAAAATATCCTGGTGCTAGCTGATACACTTCATGTTCATAAACTTCTCACAAAGTTATTCAATAGTAGATGAAAGTTTTCTCAATTAGTTGAGAATACACATACTCATGTTATGTTTATTATTATGTAAGCATACTATTTCCAAGATATCAATCTTGCTTTCCATTCCTGGTCACTTTTCCCTTGTATGTATTATGTCATCCTATTATCCTCAAATAAAATTTTTTTGCAATAGGTACAGGGTAGGTACAAACTATAGACTGACTATGCTGTAGAAACATATTTTGGCAAGCCTCTATTAAGATGAGGCTTTCTTCACAACTACTACTAAGTTTTTCTTGTGGATTAGATCACAGCACTGCCCCTAAGTAAGGGGCAATTATTTTTCTTCTTAACCACAAGTAGTTCTTGGTCAAAATCAATTGTTTTTTCAAACTAACAAGGCTGGAGCCTTCCTAAGTACCGTATTTTTCCAGGAATGAGTAGTGTAGGGCAGGCGTGTGTATTTCTTAAAGATTCCCAGGTAATTCTCATACACACCCCTGGTTAAGATCCACTAATTCTGGGGCTGAGCACAAGGCAGCCCAGCTACTTTTGAGGTAGGCTGATTGAAACTTTGTACCATAGGGGTACTCCATATTGCATGATAGTAAGCTGACTCAATCACACTCACTCTGGAAAATATTAACTATAAGTGTGCTTGGAAAATAAACACAAGGTGGGCACTTGAGTTCAGGCTGTTGGTCAAAGCAAGGCTGAGATAATTCTCATTTGCCCTACGAAATACAATACATATCCCAGGCTTAAAGAAGAATTTATGTGGCTGAGGAGATAATTTCCCATGTCCAACAAATACTTACAGAAATACTCCATCAGTTTAAGTGTTCTATTCATTTTGCTTCTCTGCTACCCTAACCCTAAGGAATCTGACAACTAACACACATTTCTAGTCTCTTGCCTATTGTAGCCCTTATTATACTGTATTATAATTAACTGTTTACTTGTTAGTATAGACTAAGATCACTAAAGACAAGGACATTTGAGTACCAAGAAGTAGTATACCTGATGTCTAAATACAATAAAAAAATTAAAACATACTATTAAAAATATTTATGTAATAAAAGTCAAACCACAACTAAAGGGAGTTAAAATTTTACTCCTTATTCTTTTTTTTTAAGATTAAAGTTGGACTTTAAATACTGGAGCAGTATAGTACTTTGTGTTTAATAAAATTAAATGATACATATATAGAGGAGAGGTGATGATATTTTCTTATACAAATACAATTTATTTTCAAGCGATTGAGAAATTTTCTACCTAAGATTAGAGAACTTTATAAACACTGAATATGTTTATTTATAAAGAGAATTTCATAATAATTTATTGAGTGATCTGTAGGAGATAATCAAAGTCATTTGTTTTGTTATATAAAACTGCTTACCAAAGGTTTTAGCAGCCTGGATAGTTTCCCTGGATCCCCGAATTGTCATAATTTGAGCCAAAGCAGTTAAATCATCACTTGCTTTATAAAATGGGTATCGTCCACTAAGCAGAGAAAGAAATATGACACCTGCAGACCACATGTCAATTGCTGCAACAGAAGACAAATTTTAAAAATAAATTCCAAATTTATAATTTTATCCTCTAAATCAATAGTTCTCAACCTTTACTATGCATTAGAATCACCTTGGGAGCCTTAAAAAATTCAAGGCCCAGGCTTGATCTCTCAGAGATTCTGACTGAATAGCTCTCGAGTAGGGCTCAGGCACTGGTATCTTTCAGAAGTTCCTCAGATGATTTCAGCCAGGATTGAAAATCCTTGATCCAACAACCTCCCACAAAATAAAATGTTTTCTTTCTTAAACAACAATTGGTAAGTTTAAAAAGATATTTCATCATTAGAAAACAGTAAGTAAATGTGCAAAGAAATAAAAAATAAGATCGAAAGAAATCTAAAAATAACTATGTGGGAAAAATATCTGGATGCTCCTCTAGAATTACATACCATAATACTGAAAGTGTTTTCATTTTAATGAAAAGTAATGAATATTAGCAGCTCTTCTTCAGCTAGATGCTAACACCAACTATTGTTTTAAAAACTTTAATCTCCAGAATTCCAGCAGTTAAGATTAAGACCAGCTCAGGGCCTGGCGTGGTGGCTCACGCCTGTAATCCTAACACTCTGGGAGGCTGAGGAGGGTGGATCGCTCAAGGTCAGGAGTTCGAGACCAGCCTGAGCAAGAGCGAGAACCCTGTCTCTACTAAAAACAGAAAGAAATTATCTGGACAACTAAAAATATATATATAGAAAAGAATTAGCCAGGCATGGTGGTGCATGCCTATAGTCCCAGCTACTCAGGAGGCTGAGGCAGGAAGATTGCTTGAGCCCAGGAGTTTGAGGTTGTTGTGAGCTAGGCTGACGCCACAGCACTCTA
>RJWJ010005606.1:7395-67384 GCA_004363605.1 Indri indri | reverse complement strand
AAACAGCAGTTGGTAAGTTCTTTTCAATATAATTGAAATAGGGTCAAATGTTGTTGTTGTTATTGCTGCATATTATAATGGGTATTAAGAACGAGATGAAGAAAATGAAGTAATTCTTGTCCCTGTCTCATAGACTTTACATTTAGAGACCCAGTAATTGATCACACTTGCAGAGCTCCAGTCTTCCCCTTGCGGTCAGGTCCTGGGACTGTGCACCTGAGCTGCTACGGCACCTGCAGCCTTCCCAGCTGACCGTGCAAGGCCCCACTGTTTTATGACCCCCAAATCACCCATTTGAGATCCTAACACTCTTCATCCTCCTGACCTTCTCCTGCTTAGAATCCTCCTTGGATTTTAGTTTGCCTGCCTGGGATAATACTCAAACTGCTAAGTCATTTCATAAAATCAAGCACCTTAAATCCAATAAAAGTTGTCTCTATTTCCTCTAATATGATAGATTTGCCAAGAATCAGAATTAACTTTAATTCTCACAGTTTCCTGAATGCTTTTTAAAATTCAGAATATATATAAGATTAATAAGCATTATAGCAATTCAGCAAAGCCATTTTTTAGGCTTTGGATTTAATTCCCATAATTTGTCTTCCCATCGGCCCTTCACAGAAGCATTTGCTCTAAGAAATAAAAATCCACAATAGTGATTTAATATATCTTAAATGCATCTTTACGCAAGTAACTTCTCATAATATTCACCAGTTTCAAGACAAAGCATTAATTTTGTAAACCTAAATGGAATAAACTGGCATGCTTTCTTTTCAAGACAAAATTTAGATTTTAATGCAGCAATTAATTTTTTTACGGCCACATAATGTACTTTTTTTCTAAAAATATGAACAATCCAAGTGAACTGTAATATTAGACACTAACCAAGAAATTTAGCCCTTTTTGTGATTGACCTGATGGAAATTTCTTCCATACAAATGATAGTTTAGAGGCCTTTTTTCTTCTAGATATTTATTTTTCGAAGCAATTTTCCAGACAAAATGAAGTTGAGTGTGCTTTCCCCCGCTTTTTGACAGTTATATTAACCGAAAATGACAGTGTTTATTAGCCCGCTGGCCTCTCTCAGGGCCGTCCTTTCTGAATCAATTGTCATGATTTGTGAGTAGAACACCATCCTGATTTTCCACTGTTCTCTGATTAGTCTTTCAGCAGTAGCAAAAACTTTCCTTATCTGGGAGATAATAACATTACCTCACACAGCTCCCCAAACTAAGATGGTTCAGAATTAACATGACGACATATAACCTTAACGTTTTCTCCTGCCCACCCAAAATTTACAAAAGTAAATTTTAGCTTCTCCCCTCAATTCCTTGTATTTATACATTTAGATTTAATATACATTTAATACCTTGATCTATAATACACACTGGAGAAAATAATTTTCCTCTTAATGACAGTTTAAAATTGTGAATTAAGTCATTTTCAATTGCATATGAGTAGGCTTATTAAAACATGGCTGGCCTTATCATGAGTTTGGCTTTTTGTTTTTTGGTTTGTCTTCAAATTATTTTCACCTAAATGCATGGGATTCCTTTCTAGCATACCATGGAAAGAAGAGATTAATGTTTTGCTTTATGCTGTGCTAGAATTAGTTTTAAAGTGTTTTAGTTGGTGAAGACTAAATGTGATGTGTCAGCTCAGGTCCTCTGAGAAATAGACTCTGAGGCAGAACTGGACTTGCAAAGCACTGTTGGAGAAGACCCCTGAAGGAGGGACGCAGGGGCAGCAGGTAGGGAGAGCAATGAGAGTCTGACCCCGTGAAAGCATCAGAAGGTGGCACTTCCTTGAGAGTGTCTCAGCCAGGCTGAAGGGAGTCCCTGGGCTTTGAGGGGTCTTGTGTCAGGAGGAAGGGCTTGGCTCTGATACCCACCTTGCTCAGGCACTTGCCGGGAGCAGCACAGGGGGAGTGTGGCTCTAGTGTGCACGCCATAGCAGGTCTGAAGGTATGATGGCCCACCATGTACCTTGCAGCAAGTACTTTCGTAGGGAGATCAGAGTGGCATATCTCCGTAGCATGTGCTCAGAAGGGTCACATGCTGTGGCCATCGATTTGGATTAATCCAAGATGTTTCAGCAATAGTCTTTCTTCATGAGTTGAACAAGGCTCTAAGGATCCAACTTAAAAGAAACCATGTTATAACCGGCTTAGAACTTTTGTTCAAGAACTTAAGTCATGTTTCAGTAAAAGCTAAATCTCAAGCTAAGCAAGATAGGTCTCAAGATAGGTCCACAGGCTTGAACCACATTGACTCTTTGAACATTAGCTAAAATATGTTACCTTTTTTGAACATAATTTTTATGTCAGAGTGGGAGGGGGAAGGTACTACATGTTCTTAATATAATACAATGTTTGTTTTATTGTGTAATTTTACCACATTTAGAGTACAGTCCTGAATAGACATTTAGGCAAATGCCCATCATGATTTGGGCTATTCAGCCACTCAGGACAGACCAAGAAGGAAAAGTGGAGGAAACGCCTGGAGAGCGAGGCAGACTTGGGGTGGGAAATGGGCAGTGGAAAGAAGGAAGGTCCAGGTCAAACAATAGCAAAGGGGTCAACGAGGGAACTAACTAAAGTGAGACCCATTTGCTACAAGAGGGTGCAGAGTGGAAGTTTAGTCACAGTTCGGGATCTGATTCAGGAATTGAGTCACCAAGTCAGAGAAGAAGGTAGCAAAACCATCCTAATGTGATTCAGAGACCCGAGAAGCATGCTGTTACCACTGTTTAGAGACAGGACCCATCTCAGAATCTGTGCTTGCGGGGGGCAGTGGTGGCCTCATCTGTGAATGTCAGAGGAAAGGAGAGGGAAGAGGGGAGATGGAGCTGTCCACCAGGCTAGGTTATAAAAAGGTATAAATGTATCCTAGAATCTGTCAGCCTTTATTTTTCACAAGGTTTTGATGCATAACTTGACAAGTCAAATTCTATTCGTCATAAATACTTTAGCTTGTTTCACTGATGTTGAACACTTACTCTGCTCCGACGAGCACAGAAATGAGTAATATATACTCTACATGAGTCACATGCCTGGGTAGAAGGCCAGTTACTCGCATAGAAGGGCCTGGAGAGGGGAGGTTTATCAAGGTTCCTTTTCCTAGGCATCACAAGGTAGGACAGAAATGGCTTTACCTAACAACAGAGGTGCAAATAGGGGTTGGATGGCCAGAGTCCTTAGGGAAATTTACAGAGGTGAAGGAATACGAAAGAAGAAATTTTTGATAAGGTTTGGAGACTGGACATGGAAAGGAAACTAGGAAGTTTTCTCTTAAATCATGACTGTCCACTTGTGATTTTAAGCTTCCGTTTCACTCCATGGGGTCCTAAGATTCTGATAAAATGATAGCCAAGTCAGATTATTTTTAAAACCAAGTAGTTAAAATTAACAAAAGTTTTAAACAAAAACACAGGAGTCAGGCCTACTTCCCCAAATGGCATAATTGAAGAGGTTCTACTTCTCTTCTGAGTACAGTATTCAGCATGGCAACAAACAAACAAACAAACAACATCCACAAAACCATCTCAGTGATGAAGGCATGGAGTAAGTCTGTTAAGAGACTAACAAGGACAAAATGATTATGCCCAATAGCTAATTTTCCAATAGGACATAAGAAAGATCCATGTATAAAATCAATGCTTTAATAAAGTTAAAATATAAATATAATGAATCTCAATTTAGTTAACCAGAATCAAATATATGGCAAAACCCAATACAAACAAAGCAACAAAGGAAGCAGGTTACTCAATAGAAGGAAGAAATCTACCAGAAATTTATTATTATACTTGAAACAAAATATAAGGAAACCATGGGTTTGAATATGATGGGGGCTGCCATATCTATTTTTTAATATTGCAAAGTACCACCTTTTACAAGGTCGTGCATTTAGTTTTCTCAATAACATTAACTCAAATTAATGTGGTTTTAGAAATTTTTAGAGATGGATAAAAAGAAATTCTGGTAACGCAAATCAAGGATATGAATGACTGTAAAAGATGAGAAAGGAACTTTGAAAGAAATAAAAATAATTTCATGATGGTTAAAGCATAGCTACTCCCCTCAATCCTAACATATTCCGTGTCCCATCTAGCAGGGAGCTGTAGAACATCATTTACTTTCATTTAATATGGTAGTGTTTCCACTTGCTACTAGGAAAACCTCAAAATCAAAAACGTTTTAATATGAATTAAACTGAGTAACAATGCACAGCTTTTAGAAATTTTATTTTTCAATTACAGGCATGGTACAACTTCTGCTAAGAATGGTTCAGAACTCTGTGATGAAGAACTCAGTTTGAGTTGCTTTAGGTTACAACTGGGTCTCTTCAGTGCAAGGGGAAGCAATGGAGGGGTTGGGGCAGGTCTGAGTTAGCTCACAGGGCAGGTCTTTGTCACTGCACAGAGGTGCTACTTCCATTTCAGGTATCCTTTGAAGATGTCCACGTTTACCAATTTTCCTATCATTCCTTGGATATAACTGTTGAGGAGGTGAATAGAAGACAAGAAGGTTTGGACAGAGAGATTCTAGCTTTTACATCTCCACTATCCAGTAGATATTTTGCTACTATCAGAAGAAATGTAAGCCTGGTAGGTTAAAAGAATGCAATTGATCAGAAAAAAGAATTGCTTACAATTTTTGCATGAGCTCAGAATGTTAACGACAGTAATGGAAGTGGTGCAGAGAAGAATTAAGTCATGTTTTTACTGTGATGTTGGCCATGTGATTTGTGTAAACTATTTGACCCCACTTGTGATCTGTTCACACATGGGTAGGAGAAACCCACCTTCCAGGCGCTGTGAAGTTTAAATGCCATACTCTGTGCGGGTCCCCAGCATGGTAGCAAGAGCACCGTCTGCACCTCTGCAGACTCACTCTTTCTTTCTCTGGGGTTGTCAACGCCCTAAGTGACAGGAAGGCAGAGCTGTCTGTGGAGAGAGGGCGCACTTTCATGGATACAAGCAAAGTCATCTCCATTTTCATCTACTGCCTGGAATTTCATTATTTTCATCTTTTTAGAACAGGAGTCCTCGACTTTCATTAAATCACGTGGGGGTCTGTTAAAATGCAGACATTTGGGTCTCCCTCATTCTTTCTTTCAGGGCTTTTGTACCAAAGAGCAGCTAGGGCTTGTCCTACAATCTGGAACTCTGGAGTGGTCATACACATCTGTTCTGGATTTGAAATTCTACTCATATTGCAGTCTTTCCTATATTTTTTCATGCTTGTCTTGAACTCTAATACCAAACTTCAAAAAGGAAAAGTTGAAGGAATTGTCCAGATTTTCTGAAAAGATGGTAAGAGAGCACTGTTTGTATTTCCAGCCTCCAGGCTCCAGTAAGCTATGTCGAGGGTATTGCAGAAGACGGCAGGTGTGACATCAGAGTCACTGTGGTAATTATGTGGAAAGCACAGAGCCTGGGAGAGATGCCAAGACTGGAAGAAAGCACATGTCTCCATTTTAAAGGGGGAAAGCAAAGGATAGAAATAGAAAGTGCAGGTTGGCAACTTTAGCATACAATTTTACGATTATAATTAAAGACAATGTTTGCGAGCCTTTGAAGAGAATGTGGTATAAACATGAATTCATTAAGAAAGAGTTATGTCAAATAATCTCATTTCTTTTTTTTTTTCTGCATAAAAAAAGAGGGGGGACTTCTGCTTCTGGCAGTATGGCAGAGTAGATGAACTGAAAAACTCCTCCTAAAACAAAATGCCCCAAAACAGTAGATTTATTTTTTCAATGACAAAAGTGTCATTGTTAATCTTGGCTGAGCTGAGGATAAAGGAAGACGATCCAAACCAGAAAGCAGGATTGCACACAACCAGGTGGGGTGAGAGCCACATTCCTCTGAGGACATCGGCCTTGTTTGGTGGCCCAGATCTGGACTTTAAGAGGCACGCGTGTGTGGGTACGGAGACGAAGCCCGGGGCCCAAGCCTGGAGGAAGTTCTGATCAGAAACTGCCACGTGTCTGCCTCAGGACTGTGGGGCGAGGTGCAGAAGTCTCTCTGAAGTCTTAGTCACAAGTCAGCACATGCACAACTTGAAGCCAGAATTCCAACTACCTGTGTGACCTGAAATTTTCCCAACTAGAAAATCCAGTTTAAAGTCGCCCCAGTTTGAGAGTGCCCCCAGGTGCCGGCAGAACATGTAATCCTTCACTGGGAACAACCCTAAGTCACGGGAATTCTCAAAGATACAGATCCAAGCACACTTAGAAAATGCAACATTGAAAAAGATACCATTTACTTTAAGCATCAAAAGATTTGAGGTCTCAGAATAAATCCAGCAAAAGATGTTCAAGTCCTTTATGGGAAAAAAGTATAGAACTTTCTTGAAAGACATTTGAAGGTGTTTCATGTTCATTGACAGGAAGACTCAATATTGTACACATGTTAATTCTTCCCAAACTGGTGAGTCAATGAACTTTGCAAGCATTATCCCAGTAGGTTTTACATGGAACTGGATAAACTGATTCTATTAATATGGAAAATCAGAGACCCCTCAATAGCCAAAATACCAAGAATAAGTGGTCATGGGGATAGAGCGAGGACGTGGCTTTCTGGGAATCAGTAACTGCTGATTAAGCCGGTGTGATACTGGTGCAGGGACAGGTCAACAGAAGAGAACACAGAGGCCAAAAGTAAACCTATTCATATGCTGAGCTCGGATATATGGGGAGCTGCTGTCGTAGCTCAGTAAGGAGAGGATATAGTGTTTGATGAGTGGTACTGAGGCATGTGCTTATTATTAAGAGAAAAATCTAAGGCAAACTCTTTATCATTTAGATCTTAGAAAGAGTTTATTTTTTAAAGAAGACAATGCACATCATGAGGAAAATTTTAGTAAACTCAATTAATATACCTGAATTAAGATCTTCTATTTATTAAAAGACACTACACCAAGAAGAAAGAAACAAGCTGGAAAAAGGCACTTCAACACTTACCATTGCCAAAAGGTCAGTATCCAGAATATACGCAGAACTCCTAAAAATCAATGAGAAAACAACCAACCCAACTGAAGAATGAGAAACACACACAAACAGGGATTTCACAGAAGAAGAACCACCAAAAGACTATCAATGCTTGGTCTCTTTAGTAACCAAAGTAAAACCACAAGAAGATACCATTTTACATCAGCCACGGGGGCATAAATTTAAAATACCAACGTTTGGCTAGCTTGTTGAGTAACAGAAACCTTTAAGCTCTGCTATTAGGGTGTAAATTGATACAATCATTGTTTTGAAAACAATTGATCTTTTCATATTATTTAATAAAATTTTAACATGAAAATGCACAATAACCAGCAACTCCACTCCCAGTTTTATTTCCTAGAGAAACTCTTGCCCAACAGAGCATATAATGTGAGACTGTTCATGGCCTTAGTTATAATAGCAAAGAACTGATACAAGCAAAAAGTTAAATTTATATAAAAAATTGTATATGAAAATGAACGAAATATCACCACAAGCATCTAAGTGAATGAATCTAAAAATATTTTGTAGTGAGGAAAAAAGCAAATCACATAAGAACACATAGGTATTATAATCCCATTTATCTAAATTTTGAAAAAGAAAAATTTGACAATATTGTTTCAGGATACATACATACATATGTGATAAAAATGTAAATGAAGGAAAATTAATGATAAATACTATATCCAGGTAGCAGTTACCTGTGGGGGAAGTTGGGAAATGAAATCATGGAATGGTAGTACCCAGAAGCATTAAGATACCTGGCACTGTTCTATCTCTTCAGCTTAGGGGTGGATGTATAAGTGCCTGTTTATTGTTATTTTTCAAACAGTATCTATATGTTAGGTGCACTTTTCGCTTATGACATTTCACAATAAATTTTAAGTGCTATGTGGATATTTGGTATATAGATGGCCAAAGGCATAATGCATATTGATTTTATTATAGACGAAACTTGACACCTGAGTATATTTAAAGACAATGGAAATACTGACCTCAGATGTTTTTTGGTTGGTTTTGAGACAGGAGTCAGACACCCTGCAGGCGGTTAGGGCAGGGGTCAGAAAAAGGCCAACAGGATAAAAAAGCCACAAGAATGTGAGTATGCTTAACTAAAACAAATGTAGCCAATAGGGACCCTTTAATTATTCTACTTCGACCATACGCCCTTACCTGAAGCAGAAAGGGAATTCCTTTAATTGGAGCATGTGCACAGTTGAAATGTCCCTAACACGACTGGCCTCATGGGCATGATAAAAACACCCACCAGCACCCTGGCAGTTTACAAACACCGCGGCAACCCCCGGAAATTACACTATATAGACAGAAAGGGAAAGGGTCTTAGTTCTGGGAACTCTCCAACTTTTTCCCAGAAAAACCATGGATATTCCACCCCAATAAACCATGAATATTCCACCCCAGTTTAGCAAATTATTAGGGATTAGTATAAAAAGGGAAAGCCCATGCAGGCTGCTGCCTCCTTTGGAGCAGTCCACTCTCTACCATCTCTGAGAATGTGCTATACTTTCTGTGCTCTGTCTTTAGTAACTGTTTTTACTTTGCCCGTGACCCTGCACTTGAATTCCTTCTTGCACAGAGGTCGAGAACGCTCTCTGCCGAGTGGGCGCAGGGGGCCGCACCAGTGTTAGTTTCAAGCGTGCCATGGGACTTTGCCCTCAGCTTGAACTCCTTGTTCATAGCGTGTGTTGGTGTTCACTTGGGGATTCTGAGCACAGCGTTATTAAAGTGTTTACCTAGTACAAGATTATCATAGGAGCTATTGCTAAGTTGACAGTTTCCTGGGTTAGGACTGGTTAAATGTCCTCCATTCACGTGCCTTAGAATCTAAGACCAGGATGACGGAATGGAAAGTAGAACAAGCTAGCTGTAGGAAATGAAGGCCTGACATCACAGGGGGTGGACAGTCATTACGGCTTATAGGACAATGACCTGCAAATATTTGAAGTCAGTTGCATGAAAGAGCAAGATTTCTTCTGCATTCTTCCTGAAAAGGTCTTTGCACATTTCAGGGAGGCTGAATTTAGCTCATTATGAGAAAGAACTTTGCAAAAATTCTAATTATTCAACCAAAACTGAAAAACGAGGCAATAAGCTCTCTAGCAGGTGTCTCATTCCTGCTGACAGCCCTGCTGCCTTTAGGGGCAGAGTCTTATGTACTTATCATTTGCATCCCGTAAGTTAGTGCTGCACATGGCACACCATAGGTGCTCCGAATTAAACAGAGCCGGTGGAAATGAGTTAAGTTGATGCCAAACTGCTTTGCTCCAGAAAACAATACCTGTTCTTCCCCTCGATGAGAATACTTACCCTTGGCTTATACCAGTTTGATTCCCAGTTGCAGTCTCTCTGTTATATATGTCCTGATCACAGTCTGGGAGTAATACCGAAGATTGATTGAGAAGCATGTCTACTCCACAGCAGAGCTGGAGAAAGTGAATCAGGACTGAAAGAAAGACAGATGCTGAGGAGGCCAGACAGAAAGTAAATGTACTTGTTGAGGAAAGAAGGATGATTATTTCCAAAAGTCATGCCAAATGATGCCACTTCAAATACCAGAATGAGATATAGCTCATATAAACCACTCTACCAGTGCAGGGTACAAATATGCCGTCACTTCTTACAATCCCAGGTTATTATTCAAGTTTCCTGAATTATTAGTAGAAAATGCATAATCCTTTTTGGGGCCTTTTCTACCCTAATACCACACCCAAATTGCCAAAGGGAGGAGAGGGAAGTCCTGGGAGTTCCCACTCTGCTGGTTGGGGCTGAGGGCGCACAGAGGCAGCTCTGCCTCTGCATACAGTCTTCGGATTCTTTCCTGCCTCTCGCCACCACTGCCACAGGGTGTCACTGTAGCAGACTGTCCCTGCACAGTCTTGCAAAAGTGTGTCTTGATGTGCTACATTGTCCCCAATGGCGACTCACACTTGGGTCTTTGTCTACATCCAGATGCTCAGCATTGTTTCCCCAAATGACGACTCTATGCCCGAGTAGCTGGATCCTCGGGCGTGTGAGACTCGGTAGTGTGCTACTCCAAAGCCAGCCCTCACCTTCAAAGCCTTAGCACCGTGATCCTGAACCAAGGCTTCAGTTCAGATGCTCTCTGCCATTTTTACACACATTCCCTTCTAGCCCACTTGGTGTCTGTCACCCCAAGTTCTTCCTGATAAAACCAATATGGTTTTATGACTTTTAATCTTAGGGAGCATCAGTTAGAGTCCAGGTCCCTTCCCTTTCAGAAAGCATTTCTTTTCTTTGCATCGAATAGAATATTTCTTACCTGGGGCTTCTTTTTATGAAGTCCCAAAGGGTTCATTTCATCCTTCCTCAGGGCCAAGAGGCTTACTCATCCTATAGTTGTATATACCAGGGGTCGCACTAAAGTACTTTTTAGATAACAAAGACATCAACCTCAACATGTCTTTCAGAATCTACCTATTTTAAAAAAGTAACCACAAGGCCCGTTGCTCCATTAAATCTCCACCTTGATTTTTAAATAAAGCACAACGTGAATATACTCCAAATCAACAAGGGCCATTGTAAGCTACATCATTATGCCTTAAAGCCAATGGATGCTCCCAAAACAAACTCCCTGAGTTCAACTCCAAAAGCATTGAAGAGTAAAGTTGTATTGAGCTGGGTTATTTCTTACAGCACTCCCCCAGGACTCTTGAAATTTTTTTTTCCAGTTCAAATTATCTCATTTTATTTTTCTCAAACTTTAATTTTGAAAATATAATCTTACAGAAAAGTTATAAGAAAAGCCTGATGAAAACTCATATACCCTTCATCTAGATTCACTAATCTCTCTCTGCATGCATATATAGGTATATATGCATTTATGCATATGTAGTGGCCAAACCATTTAAGAATTGGTTCCAGACATCACAATAGCTTACCTCTTAATATTTCAGCAAGTATTTCCTAAGAATAAGAATACTCTCCTATATAAGATGGTATAATTATCTCCCTCAAGAAATTAACATTAATACAATTCTGTTATAGTTCATATTCAAATTCTTCCTTTCCCCCCTCATTTTTCTCTCTATATCCAATTGAAGAGCTTGTCTTGCATTTAGTTGTCACGTTTCTCCAGTCTCCTCTTTTACGCTACTGATGGACGATCCCCCAAACTGTAGTTCAGGTTGTTATTGAGAAGCTCAGTCCTGTTGCTTTGCGGAATGTCCCTTTGTTTGTATTTATATGATTCTTCCTTCATAATTAGATTCAGATTAGACATTGTGGGCAGTCATATTACATAGGTATTAAACAACCTCTTTAAACATCTCTGTTTCTCTAAAATACCTTTCTTCATGGCAGCTTCCATATCTCTGTGGCTCTCTGCAGGGCTTCACTGTGACTGCAGTGGATCCCAGGGACTTTTCTCTCTGTGGGCCTCTTTCTCCATAAAAAACGTTAAAAATTAGATTTTATGGTTGTGTTGGGATACAGACTAATACAATCCATCTGATTCATTATATATTAATTATTGTTATACTAACTTGTTTATTGTGATTTTAAAAGAAATTAAATTTAAAGCATCCCATGGGCCCCTAAATATACCACGGGCCTAAGGCACTGATCCTATGGACGAGGTGGCCTTGGCTCTTTCTTCCTTGCCCCCAATGATCCCTCTCTGTCTTTCTGTCTCTCTCTGTCTCTGTCTCTGTGTCTCTTTCTGTTTCTGTCTCTTTCTCTCTCCAAATCTCTCAGCCCCACCAGCTGTCTCTCATTCTCCCTCCCTCTCCTGACAGTGCTCCATGGTTTCCTGGGCAGCCCAGCTCAGCCTCCTCAGCTCTCCCTTTTCTCCTCCACCCTCGGCCCTGTCTACACAGAAACCCAGAGCCCAGCTGCACCAGAGCCCGTCCTCCGCAGGCAGGAAACAGGGAAGGAGCCAGTCGTTTTCTCGGCCATGACGTTAGTATCAGAAATCTGATCCCATAGTCTCCGGCAGTTTTCTTGCCATCCTCTTCCTCTGTCAGTTTTACTTTCATCACTGCTGGGGACTTCATAATAGGAAATCAGCTAATTCATCAAATTTCTTTGAGAACTGCTTCAGTCAAGACTTGAATCCTTAATCTGCTACTGAGTATGAGCTTGCCGACTGACCTTGAGAAAGCTCCAGCTTTGGAATGTGTGGATGTCTAATATTATTCTTTACGGATATCCAGGGACAGCCTGAAGCCTGTTTCTTCTCAACCTAATCTGTGCTGCCATTTGTTTAGCACTTATTGTGTCCCATGTCCCCAGCAAAACACTGTATATCAGCTCGTGTAATCCCTACAAAGACTCCTCTTAGAGGAATACCATTATCCCCGTTATACGGATGGAGCAGATGAGGCTTTCAAATGTTTAAGCGACTTGTCCAAGCTCTATCATCCTAAGAGGTGGACAGGATCCAGACCAGCTCTGTCTCACTCCCACATTCCCAAGGTAGTCCCAGTTTGCACCTTGGATCTGCAGGGGACCGAGGACCTGGAGACGGGGTAGAAGATGAGGCAAGGAAGCAGGAAAATGGGAGCCTCCGCTGGTGTCGTCTCTCTCTCTCTCTCCCTCTCTATCAGAGGGAAAGCACCATCGGGCCTGTATTTTAATCAATTTCTTCATTTAGAGGGTCCTTGGAGATTCTTAGGGTAAATTTCCATGGGCGGGGGTCGGGGGGGAGAAAAAGCTTTTTGTTCAGCCTAATTTTATTACCTAGACACAATCATTCCCTTCTCAATCTCAGGTTCTCTACCTGTGAAACAGTTCGTCTGACCCACAGAATGGGCTTTTACAGAGCAGGCATTGAGTGCTTACTAAAAACCTCTCACTGTCAGCACGAAATATCATATTTCAGCAAGTGTCAACATTCTGAAGTTCTAAAGTTAAAGTAATAAAATGAAAAGTGAAAACAGTTTAGATGGAAAAAAAGGAAAATCTGAAATACAAACAAACCTATGTCCTGTCATTATAAAAAAAATGAAATTCATTTGAAATTGTTCTGATGTGTAGTTCAGCACTTCATGGTTTGACAAACTAGTGTTTTCTGCAGAAGAGACAGACATATTTCTGGAAATGAGATATATTTGTCGGATTCCCGGCTACCTGTGGGATAAAAACTAAGGCTGCAGTGCTTTATTTTCCAATAAAAAGGAGAAGGAAGGTAAGAAGTTTTGTTTTCCTATCAGGCGTGGCCCAGGTTTCCTTATGAGCAGCGCTGAGAGGCGAGCTGGTCCCCGTGAGTAATAGAAGCCTGTTCATTAACCGGCTGGGCCTGCGCCAGGCAGCGCACCGCTCCAGCAATAAAGGAAACGGCCGTGTGGGCTGGCAGTGAAAGGTGTCTCAGGGAAAGGTTGTGACTAAGTCACCACTAATCAGTGTGTCATCAGTGGAGCTCAGGTGGGACTGCGTGCCTCCGTGAGGGCCCTCCGTGGTCACGCTCGTGTCCCCTCCTACACGAAGGCTCTGCCCCAGGGTTTGATCCAGTCCTGGAAGATGGGAGTCGTGATTCAGGATGTTTAAACTAAATTTTCTTATAACCCAAAGTATGAAATAAATGTACATGAATGTTATAAATAAATGAGTGACTAGACAGATAAGTGGGAGAGAAGAGACAACTCCTCTTACAGAAAAATTCCGAATACCACTACCTTCTCCGGGAGATGGAGTTTAATTCCTCCCAAGGGACGGGCTAGACCTAGTGATAAATTTTCAAATAATAGAGTAGGGAAAGGCAAATGTAACTCTGCAGTCCAGAGACGTGGCAGACATGGCCTTAACCAAGTGATGGAGGTTAACTTAGCACCAGTGACGTCAAAGGGGTCTCACCTACCCCTGACATGATGTGCTGACAGGGGGTTTGCCTCTGTGGTGTTCTTTCCAAAAACCCACAACCCCAGTCTCATCATGAAGAAAACATCAGAAAACCCCAGATTGTCTGGGTCCTTGGCCAGTACCTGTTAAAACTGCTTAGGTCATGAAAGACAAGGAAAGACCGAGAGACCGTCCCAGAGCACAGGAGATTGAGGAGACACGAGGACTGAATGCAACGTGGTGCCCCGAACTGGATCCTGCAACGGGAGGACACGTTCATGGAAAACCTGGTAAAGCCCACATAAAGGAATTTAGGGATTTACTTAGTAGTGATATATTAATACCAGTTTCTTGGTTTTGACAAACGGACCATGGTAGTGTTAGATGTTGACAAAAGGTATACAGGAACTCTGTAGTATCTTTTCAACCTTTCTGCAAATCGTAAGGGAGGGGAAAAAAAAATTCCTTTACTTTTCTGAGTTCTGAGCTGGGACTCCCATACCAAAAGACAGATTAACAAGAGAAAAACAAATACAAGTTTATTAACATGTATAGACCTCTCTGGAAAGCACCCGGAGAAAATGAGTTAATCTCAAAGAGGTGGCTAGAACTCTGGCTTATATAGCATCTTCAACAAAGAAAGATGTATTTTTGGAGAAGTGACAAGACAAGGGACCTTGAGTTTGTAGGGTGGCGAATTGTGGGAAGCCAAATATATGGGAAACTAAAGCTAAATAAAGGCAAATTAGTAAAGTTTGTCATGTGGATGCCTCTGGTGCCACCTCCAGGCAGATAAGGGTCTAAAGTTGTCTTCTGTGCTCACCCTTTGTCCTTCCTGGTAGAGACGGGAGGACATCTTTGCAAATTTATGTCCTGTTTTTAAGCAAATAGGGAGGAACCAGAGAGGTTTTCTTATATCTGCTTCTTCTCCATTGGCTTCAGCTCAAATTAACCCTGATGCCAAAGTGGCATATTTTGGGGTTGGCATATTCTGCTACCCTTCAACATCCAATTTTTTTTCCCAAATAAAAGTTATTTTTTTAAAAAACAGAAAAAACTAAGTTTACTCCCTAAGTAAAAGAATAGGTTATTAGAGCTGTATATTTTTTGGTATAGGCTATAATATAATTCAAAGTTTTGGTTTTCCTCCCCACATTTGACTCATTTTTGCAATACAGTATTTTGGTGTCTAGAGTTTTCAGTCTTCAGACACCTTGGGAAATCAAAGTGCTTGTTCAAGCAAGTGGCTGTTGATAATCTTCAAACAGCTAAGGTATGCCAGGCGTGAGACTGAAGGGCAAGCTCAAAGAGCTGATTGAACTTTTGATTTTAAAGCATTTTATTGTGCTCTAGCTATGAGTAGCTCCCTGCCTAGGGCAGCAATACTGCTGATTAAAGGCTAGCAGTCAGGAAGGCAGAAGCAGAGACATATTAAGAAAATGCTAATCTGTTCAGGCCACGGGACACCCACCTGGCTCCTGGAGGCCCTGATGGGGCAAAAGTTGGCTGGGGTGGCAGGCAGGAGCGGAGGGAGGGAAGGCAAACTGGTACGCCTGCGCCAGTGTCCCAGCCCCGCCCTTCTACACACCTCCCCGCTTACCTGTCACTAGCATCTGGACTCTCCCATTTCCCAGAGAACCGTGTGTCTGCTGTGTGCAGACCTGCCCAACTTCAGCCTTGAGAGCTGCACTATGTCCTGGAGATGGAGGGAGCCTCCGGGGGCCTCAGCTTCTGCTGCCACAGAGGCTGCTGGACAGGGCGTGATTCTGCAACTGGAGCTAGAGAATCTTGTTCTCCAGAAACAATTGTAAATTTAGCTACTTCGGCACCTAAAAAATGGCATATTATACTGTCTCATACATTCACAGATTAATTTGTGAAGGCTCAGGACAATAAGCAGCATTTGATAGCACTATTTCTCTATGAAAATGCGTTTCAAACTCTGAGACATCAATTTATAATAGATGATTTGGAACATTTAGAAGTTGGGAGCTGCTTGACCAAATGAAAAATTATGGGTCCCGATATCTGAAGGTGGAAGTTACAAGCCTTGGCCTGTATCATGAAAAAAAATCAATTTGGTTTCCTATAGGGACAATTTAAGAGGAAGAGAGATAAAAATGGAAACAACCCGGGGTACGCCGTGTGAGACAGCTCTTCCTAATGGTAAGTGCCGCAGCAACTCAGTCAGGCTTGAGTTTCATGACGTTCAAGGCAGGGGCATTGTTAGGTAGAGACTGTGTCTTTAATAAGCATATGGGTATTGCAGAAGGTTGAAAAACAAGACTGAGGACATGAAATAATTTGGAACTTTTCTATTATGGAAGGAACCCTCTTTCAAAATGGAACCATCTATCTTCATTTTCCTTCCCGCATGGCAACAATGTGTTATGCATTTTTCATGAGCATTGAATGGGAATACAGATACGTATCTTCCTATGGTGCAAGCCCAAGAATGGGATTTAAATTATGAGTTTTCTCCGTAGGAAACTACTCTAAAACAGAGAGTGACATTCGTAATCTGATGGTATCAGTATATATTTGGGAAGACGAGCATTCTTTATTTCACTTTGCCATGAAAAAGCAAAAAACCTCAAAACTTAAGAACCTTTCTTCATTCACCAGATAACACCTTTTAAAATCCGACTGAGTTTCATACCTCTGAACTATTCTTTTCTGTGATCGATGGGTTGGCATCCTCTGACAAGCTATAGAATAAAAATATATTATTTTTTTTATTATAGTGAGGGAAAATTAACGTGCAACTTTTCATTTCCTGCAAAGAAAACAGGTCACAGTTTTATAGGCTGAGTGAAGGACGTGCATCAGGAAGCCTCCATTCCAGACACTTCTGTTTCAGAGCTGCCGACTCTGGAGTTGGACAATGATTAAGAAACGGAGAGTTGTGATCAGTTAATCTTCTAATCTGCCATTTCCCCTAAGGCTCAATTACTGCTTTCTGTATTGGAAAATCGTGTTTGCTTTGCTGCACGCAGGCCATTGGAAGTTCTTTAGGGCAGTTAGCCTCCCCAGTGCACACAGAGCTGGAATAATGTGCGTGCCAGGTGGGTGAAGAAGCCAAATTCTGAAACATCTTAAATAAATCTCAGGTAGGCATTGTAATGTGAGTTTCTTGTAGCATCTTCTCCAATAGAAGGGTTAGGAAATCCAGCAGGTAAAGTCCCTTTTACATATTCCTGCCCCAGAACCTGTTGCCCAACAGATGAACTGTTGACTCATTCAGCTCCTGCTGCAGGGTCCCCTCAGCAACTGAGACTTAGGGTACAGAAGTAAAGGTAGAAGCCTGTTTGGATGGAAGAGTCCAGTCAGAGCTCTCTGACATCTTGCCTGCCAACACTGTGCAAGTAGGAAATGGGAAGCCTCCAATTCAGCTCACTAGTGAGCTTTTGCAAAATTGTATGTAATCAAAGTCTCTCCACAATGCAACAGACTTACATTTCCCTCTCCTACTTCCTGCCTTACCACTAACAATCCACTTCATACAATCAGAAAGAGAGAATACTCATAGGAAAATAAAAGGAGAGGACATTTTTGGCATTTATCTGGGTGTTTAACCTGTTGATTATACCTTCCACTGGGGACACTGAATATGTGACAATATGCATATGCATATAATTATTATTTCTTTTCTCAGCATCAAGGATTCTGTGAATCCCTTGTGTGCTTAAGTTTGTGTAAATAAAAGTGTTTCTGCACAGAAGGTCCACCTCACGCATCAGATTGTCCAAAGGGTTCTTTCACAGAAGTTCAAGAATTGTTGTTAAATCCCACACCTATAATTGTAATTTGTTTTTTGTCTATGTGATGTATGTGACACACACATGTACATATACATATCTATGGATGATAGATTAGTATATATATGTCTTAAAATCAATTGTTAAAACTATACACTTTCCATTCTCCAATATTGGCTTAGTTCTCAGATATTCTCTTTCCTCCCTCTGAAATTTTAGATTTGAAGATCCACTTTAGGTATATTTAGGAAGCAATTTCCACACCCATCATTTCAAAAGACACGTGGAGATTAAACCAGTTGAGAACCACAGCAGGTGTTTGCAACTAGCTCATTGCCTGTGCAACAAATACCAGGCACAGTGTCTGTGTTAGGCAGTCACAGAGACCTGAAGGTAAATATCCAAGGCCAGGCCAACAGACAGAGTCCAAGTCTGGGGAGAGGGCAGTGGCAGCAATTGGAGCCTGGCTGCCCTTCTCCAGCCACCTGCAGGTGACACAAATTTTGTCTGTCCTGATTTAAAGGTACTGTTTGGTTGAAATAAATTCAGATGAGTCCAATGGGGCCCTAGTCTGGTGTCTGGACAGAGTACGTTCTTTGTGGGATGTAGAGCAAGCATCCCTATACTGCCTCCGAACCACACGCCCATCTGTAAAACTCACTCATGGGATACTTTGAGGAAAGCAAAGTATACTAAATGAAAGGTATCACTATTTGACAGATGTTTCTGACTTTACACATAAATATTTTGCCGACCTGGGCTCTATTTGTTGGTCTAAAATTCCTTTTCTTAGTATATTCATGAGAATGAGCATTTTCTATAAAGAAAATGAGAAGAAACTTACTATATAAATATAAAATGGAACAGCAGCAAAGCAAACGTGAATAAATAAATTCAAACATAAGCTACATATAAAAATATAGAACTAACCTATGATGACTTCATAGAACTTTCAAAACCAAACCTAAAAGATTTAAGATATTCATGATTGGAGCCAACTGTAAATAGCATATATAGATATAATTAATGACATTTAAAAGAATATATTTCAAATTTATAGATTCCAACATAGCAATCATCCTTTCTAAAATATCATTTAATCTTATTTTTTAACTTGCTGGCAACTTCCTCATTATATATGAATTATTTCAAAGTTACTTTCAAAATCATTGATATTAAACCCACCCTGGAAGGAGGCCTTAATGAGAAAATAATAATTTAAATGGTTTTGAGTATATCAGATATAACTTTGATGTCAATTACATTTATAAAGAAAAGGCTTATAATCAAAATACCTTTGAGGAAAAAATGTTCTTGGCATGATACTAAACACGTACGAGCTACTCTAATTGTGTTTAATATTTCGGGCATGGTGTCAAATACCTGTGGTATTGAAAATTACAGTGGGAAAGCTTTTTTCCAAAGTGGTTTCTAAAACAAACAAAGCCTGTACACAACAGACATGCACATATTGCTGGAATTTGATGCGAAACAAAAGCCTTCTCCATCCAGAGAGGAAGGTAATGAACCAGCCAGAGCTCAGGCCCAGATAGGAGCCAAAGGACGCCGCTAGCAGGACACACCGTACCCAAAGTGGGCTGCAAGATCAGGTGTGATGCAGGAAACTGTTGGCCCTGGGAGATCAAAAACTCGTGTGGCACCAACAGCAGGAAATCCTCGCTCAAGAATCACTTATTAATTCATTGGTTGAATCGTTCAATCATTTGCTCAGCACATGTCATTTGGAAGCTTGCTATTTGTCAGACACTGTGCTAGGTGCTGAGGAATATCATCTCCTGCGCCTTAGGAAGATTTCGGTCTGGTGGGAGAGAAAACAAGTCACTGTAATACAGGGCAATGAGCACTGTGATCGGAAAATTGGTTCATGTCAGAGCATGGATGCCAAGACAGAAGTCTTCTCATAAGCCTCAGCGAGCACAGATGGGACAAGCCACCATGTGGGCACCTAGTGGTACTTAGATTCACGTCCAGGTAGCTGCCAGACCATTCGGGGGCAAGATAAGTAGCCTAGTTATTATCTGTTTTAAAGCACCGATACCTACCAGGTCATGGTTAAAGTTCCAATAAGAATCATGAGAAACGCCAGCCACAATAATTGCTACTATTTATTAAGAACTAGTTATGTACCAGGAATTAGTACAAATGCTTTAAGAACATCATTTTACCTCATAGCCAGACACTGTCTTAGGAATTTACCGTGTATTATTTTTACTACTTTACAACCATCCTGTAAGGTCGTTATTACTATCCCCATTTTCTATGTGGGAAAACAAAGGGTAAGTGAGGCTTAATAACATGCTCCAGCTTGTACGTGGCAGATTCAGGATTCACTCCTGGGTCTACCTAGAGGTAAATCTCCCTCCTTCCATTGCATTCTACATCATCGTACATCTGTCTCAAGAATGACTGAGTCAGAACCTGGGGTTACAAAGCCAACTGCAGGCAAACTCTGAAGAATTCAGGAGAAATGAAGTGAAAGTGGACATGCAGCATATGTTAAGCCTCTCTGATTCAGGTAATAGTAATATCAATGACAAAAACAATCACGATAGCAACTCTAATTCACTGGACTTGAACTATGTACTGACCATCAAGTGACAGCACACATTTAGTATTTTCACCTGACCAGCATCCAGTCTTCCTTTTTCTGGTAGTAGAACCTCATGTATTTCAGGTGGATACATCTGCCCTCCTTGGACTCCTAGCCAAAACTTTAGAGGTGAGTGCATGCCCATAACCATACAAGGTCATGACAGTTTTCTTTGGAGTTGCCAAGTGACCCAGCTCAGGCCAATTCAGAGGCATCTTAAGGACTTTTCCTGATGTTATCCACAAAAATACCCATGTTGGTCAGAAAAAATACCCAACCTGGAATTATACCTCACCCACCCTGAGAAGAGTATGCTTGAGAAAGACCTACGGAAGAAAGCAGATCTCAGAGTTCAAAAGACAAAGTTTTGGTGACATCAGCATCATACATGAAGCCAATAACTGGTATATCTAGTGTTTACCACTATGAATTAAAAAAAGATGTCATTTGTTTTAAAAATACCAATGCCGTTGCCTGCCAAATTATCCGTAAGTGTGGTATTTCCCTGGAGCCCCAGTGTTGTGGTGTTCTTAGGGACACGTCTGTGAAGTACCTCCCACTGCTGGCTTAGCCCCTGGTGCAGCTGTCTCCATGGCCGCCGTCATCGCTACCACCGGAGACGTCACTGCGGAGTGGGTGCCGGTGACCGTTCCTTCACGCGGCTGCAGATCCTCTGCCAGCTCTTTCTGGATTCTACTCAGGGGAAAAAGGAGATGAATGGGTACAAGTTTTCGTAGCTTTTTTTACTCCTTTTTGCCAATCCAGCTTTCATTCTTGACGTTCCAGATAGTAACACTGAAGTTCTGATGGGATCATGGAGAAGGGCTCTAGGAGCCAGCGTTCCTGGCCAATCCCGGGTCCCTCCATACTGTCATTCTCACTGAGACCAGAACCTCTGAGTGTCTGCGGCGGGGTTCAGGCTGTCTGCAGAGCCATGGTCTGTCTGCGTGCCTGGGCTGGGATCAGGACCACAGGCACACATCTCTGCTAATGCGTGTGCCTTCCCCAGTCAAGGGGGTTCTGTAGCAGGGTACCTGGGCCCTGCACATTACCATTCTTTTTACTCTCACGCCCCAAATTCATTCTCTTGGGTATGAGCCCACCGCCAACATGGTGGAGTCAGGACAGGTTCTAGTACCTGTCCTCTAGTACCCCGTCACAGACCTGGAGCCAGCTCGTCCCTTCATGCCCTGCCCCTCAGGCCGCTGGTCCTGGCTACTCCAGCCATCATGGGAAACTCCTTGTCTGCTGCCTCATCTTCCTTTCCTGCCTGTACACTCTCTAGGGCCACCTCAGCTCCCTTAGTCATGTGTTAATGGCTTTGAATTGCCAACAGAATCAGTGGAGTCCTGGTCCCTGTCCTCTCACACACCTTTGTGGCTGCAACGTAGATGCACAAGTGGCTTGATCAGAGGACAGTGCTAGAGACCGGGTCACACGACCCATCTGCCTGGGTCCTAAGACCCAAGCACAGCTAAAGCAAAATATACCGTTATGCCATTTATTATCATAAATAAATTTAGTTACCACTAAGTGTGAGAGCAAGAGGTCATAGACATGGATTTTCTTCTTTTTTAATGTGAAGTCTATGCTCTTTACTATACGTATTTGTAAACAACTAAATATAAAGGCTACAAGGTGATTTCCAACATAGTTGCCAATTTCTTCTTCCTAAGGAACTAGTTAAACTCTCAAAGCCTGAGACTGAGGGAATATTTCAGAGCTAGATCTAGACCTGCTACTCTGTTTCCCACCTGAGGATGTTGAGCCCAATTAGGACTTGGGTATCTTCTCTTTCCCTAAGGAATTTATTATTGAGCTCTTAGTTTTTGCTTATGCTCTTTCTCAAAACTTGGTCCATATGAATTGTCTATTCTCTTCCTTTTCTGACCTTTTTCTCTCTCCTCACAGGACCCTGCTTCATAATCACGTGAATGAGGAAGAAATGCCAGGACTACTGTGATAGTTGGTGGAAAAAGGGATGAAAGTGCTTGGAGAAGTGGGCGTCCCGGAGAGGATATGCTACGTCATATGCTGGTGGGAGAGCCGCCAGCAACCCTAAGAAGCACAGTGGTGTTTGACTTCTTTAGGTCAGGTTTGACAGTAGGAGGTCCCATTAAAGAAGTGGCCTTCCTAATAACAATGGCGAGAATGGAATATCTAAATGATACAAGCCAGATGGCTGCACTTAACCATCACAGGCAAGGTGGGAGCTTTTATCCATAACGAGCAGTGATATCAAGTGACACCCAGGGATGCTGGACAGGGAGAGAGCTACAGAGATTACACAGAACATGGCAGTCTAGAGACAGGATATATGAGCAGCCAACAATGGTACAACTTACTCTATAAAATTAAAAGAGAACAAACAAAGATGGACAATCTGGAGGCTGAGGCCAGCCACCCCAGTGAAATTCACAATCCATTATACCATTTCTAGACCAGAGCCAGTTTTTAGATCCGGAAGCCAGTGGCTGAATGAGAAGTCAGGTCTTCAGAAGGTGCCTGCCAAACGATGACAAGTGAATGCAGGGATTCCTCTAGTTCTTCTCCAAAGGGACCTATGGTCATTGACTTGTGCAATCAGATACTTTGGGGAAAAAAGAATATCCATCAAGTTTTGTGTTGACAGGTTCATTGAGGTATAATTAATATACAGTAAATTGCACATATTAAGTGTACAATTTGATAAGCCCTAACATATGTATACATTCACAAACGATCATGAAAACCAAGATAATGAACATAACCGTCACTCCCAAAAGTTTCCTCATGTCCTTTGGCAACCCCCAGCCCTGTCCCCAGGCAACCACTGACCTGTTGTCTGTCACTACTTAATCCTTAACACTTTCTGGAATTTTACATAAATGGAATCATACACTATGTACTCCATTTTGCCTGGCTTCTTTCACTGAATATAATTATTTAGAGATTCTGTATGAATTAATAGTTCATTATTTTTTTTCTATTTCTGGGGAACATTCTATTATACAGAAATAGAATAATTTGTTTACCTATTTACCTGTGGATGGACATTTGGATTGTTTCCAGTTTGGGATTATTAAAAACAAAGCTACTATGAGCATTCATGTCCAAGGCTTTATGTGGACAAGTGCTTTCATTTCTCTTTGGTAAGTATCTAGAACTGAAAAGAATATATCAAAGAAGCTAGCAAACTAGTTTTGGAAGTGGTTGTACCATTTTACGTTCCCATCTGCACTGCAGAAAAGTTCTAGTTCCTTCACATCTTTATCAATACTTGATATGGTCAGTTTTTTTAAAATTTTAGACATGATAATACATGTATACGTATCTCTTTGTGGTTTTAATTTGCATTTTTATCACAGCCTAAGATGCCGAATATGTTTTCCTATACTTATTTGCCATCCGTCTTCTTTGATGAAGTGTCTACTCAAATCTTCCATCCATTTTTAAAGTAGATTGTTTATTTTCTTACTACTGATGCAAATCCTTTACCAGATACATGATTTCAAATATTTTTAATGAAAGTTTTTATTTTGATGAAATCCAGTGTATCAAAGTTTTTTTTTTTTTTTTTTTAATGGATCATGTTTTTCTTATCCTAGCTAGGAACCTTTTGTCTCGGTCGAGATCACAAAGATGTTTTTCAGTATTTTAAAGAATGGTGGTGGAGGGGGATGATGAGTATAAAGTCTTGCCTTGTGTAACAGTGAGTCTTATTCCTGAAATTTCACCCCAAGAAAAGATGCCTAACAAAATACAGAAAGACTGATCCCAGTACACCACCCGCGTTTGCCTCTCTAGGCCTGAAACCCTCCTTCTGCCAGTTCCTGGAAGTGCCTAGACCCTTGTCCAGGGGCCACCATGCCCCTTCCCTGCTATCCGTGAGTTTCTGCAGGCCACCAGCATCTCTCCAGCCTCAACTTGTTCATCCGACCCTCACCGCACAGCTCTTTGTCACGAAAGAGGAAATATTCCTACAAGCTATCTCCTTATTGGCTAAAAATAATTGGGCAAATAGAAAGGGACTTAAAGAAAGTATGTGCAAAATATTTAAAGAGAAAAAATGACTTTTATATAATAAAAGCAGAAAGTTATAAAATAAGAATGGGCTACTATGAAAAGTATCAAGTAAGGAATTTAGGAAAAGCATATGGTAGTCGAAATAAAAAGTTAATGAAATAGACAGCTTAATCGGCAAAGGTAAGAAAGCTAAAAAGAGAATCAGTTAACTGGAAAATTAAAAAAAAAAAAGTAAGCTAGACTAGAGGAGCGAATCTTTCAGGACATGACCCAAAGTAAAATAAATAGAAGATAAAGAAGTTAAGGGAGGGAGAGCAGAATAAGAAATTTTAACTCACATCAAATAGCAGTGCCCCCCCAAAAAAATAAAGTATGGAGGATAGGTAGTATTCAAAGACATTGTGGCTGAGAGTTTTCCAGAAATTAGGAAAGACATAGAATTCAGACAGAAAGGATCCATGTAGTAGGATATTTTCTAACAATCCACACTTAGAACAGTTGAAATTTCAGATCATCCAGGACAGAGAGAAAATGTGGAAATTTTCCACAGAGAAAAGCTAAATTAAGAATACTTGATTAATTCAAAATTGTTCAATCATTCCAATTAATAGCATGTTTCCCACCTGTAGTGATTCCAGAGGACAGACTTTATCTTTGCAGTGCTAAAGAAAAATTATCGTAAGCCTAGATAAAATATTACTTAAAGATAAGGGCAAAATAAAGACAATTTAAAAAAATAAAAGGACTTAAAAATTTACCACCTACAGATATTTTCTGAAAAATATACTGATGGTTGTACCTCTGTAAGAACAAACCATAAATCAGAAAGACAATATGGGATGGAAGAAGAACAACCCCAAATCATGCACATATAAGAAAAAAATTGAAAAGAAGGAAGAGAGAAAGGGAGAGACCAGATTAGGAATCAGTCTTTGGGCAGTTTCTTTTCTGTCTCTGAATCTTAGTTCTCTCATCTGTAAAATGCAAAGATTAGCTATTAACTCACAACTTAATTTACAGAGAATCGCACACAGTTTTCCATTATTGATATCTTGAATTCTTTTACTTTGATGTTATTTAGATCGCATATCCTTTTTCTCCTGCTATGTTTGATTGATTGCATATCCCCTATTTAAGATTCTTCTTGATCCCTGCAGCCTAGCGTAGCAAGCGCTCATCATCATTAGACTGTTGCTTGACTAAGATGACACCGATACGCATACACACTTGGAACTGTACATACACACACACAAATGTGGCTGTCCATCTGCCTGGCCACGGTACCCAACTTTTCAGAGCATGTCGACCAGGATTTGTGAGGGTACGCCAGGGTAGCAATCAACCTCCAAATCTTAGTAGCTTAAAACAACCAACGTTAATTTCCCACTCATGCTTTATGTCCATCGCAGGCCTGCCAACGGCTCAGCTCAGAACAGCCCTCATCAGTTCAGCAGCCACTCTCTCGAAATGTGTTGGTGAACACCAAAGGAACAGAGAGAAACACAGATCCCACACCACACTTACAGCTTCTATTTCCATTCACATTACATTGGTCAAACCAGTCTCATGATCACACCTAACTCCACAGGGCAGGAAGGGCCACCTGCTATATTTCTACAAGGATAATCAGAAATACCCGGTGAATAGCATGAATAGCTACCACATACAGGTGGGATCATTTCCCTCTTCACATTTTGAAGTACATTCTGGGACAATCTAGTTTAATCTCCTTCCATAACAAAGGCTCCTATTTTCCATTTTCCTCATAGTCAATTCTGCCTAGAAACCTTCATTTCACCCTGAAACATACCAAAATATGTTAACTCCCCTTTGGCGACAAGGAAACAGGCCACCTCTTCCACCAGAAGACGAGAGTGTTGCCAGAGGGAAAGATTCCTTTCGTTCTTTCATGATTACCCTGTAAATTAGAAAATGAACATAATTAATATCTCAATGGGATATGTGGCCATGTTAAATTCTCAATAAACCTTCTGTGCATTTTTTTAAACTCAATAAAATTACCATGTGAAGATTTACCAGTTGGTATTACTACGAGAACTTACGATCAAATTTTTATTAAAAAATAATCCTCATCTTCTTATCAGTGAACTTCAAAAATAAAATTTAGTATTTTGGACTTCATTAGCTCATTGCACTTTAATTTTCTAAAGTATTATCTAAGATGTATGTAAATATTTATTCTGTTTGTGGGTTGGAGCTTGCTTGAGGTAACCTCTACTGTGGATTAAGAGTCCTATAAACCTGATTTTATATTCTAGTTCTGCTCATTAACAACTAAGTTACCTTTGTAAGTTACCAGGCCACACTGAACCTAATTTTTTCTTCACTTAAACAATTAAGATAGCAATACTCTCAGAGGGGGCTGAGAGGATTAAATGAAGCAATGTTCATAGTATGTCTGGAACAGTGCCTGGCCAATGTGCAGTGAGCTTCTTCTTCCTTCCATTTGCTGAGAGCAGACTGTGCTACCCTGTCAGATTGCATACTGAAATAGGAGGCCTAAATTGTGCATTTCCTCTTCCAACCAATCATGGACAATAATGAGTAATTAGGGAATGTACGATCAGAATAAACAAAATTCCTAAAGACATTTGGTTTGCAGAATGTCAGTAATTCAATCCAGAAATTAATTCTATAGTTTATAAATTCACATGATGTTTGTCTCTAGAGTTCTTGAATGGCATCCCCCACCCCAAATCTATGTAAATGGCAACCCACAGGGAGGTCCAGGCCCGTGAATCAGGGGTGTGTAATCACTTACTTGCATTTCTACTGTCGTGTATGTGTGAGAGGTGACCAAGCACCCAGAACGCCCAGGGGAGATGGCTGATGGTTAGATCTCTGCAGCCACTGACCCTTCGGATGCCTCGTTCTGGTGGTGCCTCTTCTCTTCTTCACACAGTTGATTTATATTCATTCATTCTGCCTCTCTTTTTACTTCCTCTCTTTTTCTGTCTGTTGTCTCTTTCCTATCTCCTCCTTTTTCCTAGTTTCTTATTAGATGGATTTTCCCAATTTTCTCTCTTGCCGCTTACCATTTGGCAATACATTGATTACTTACTCCATGTCATCTTCTTCCCTCATATGCTATTCATTATCTAGTGTGAATGTCTGTACTCACCTTAACTTTGAGATTCGTATCATCACAGAATCGGAGGCCATCCTTTGACCTCTGCATGAACGTCCTCCACAACAGTCTTCACTCATGATTGTCTCTGCCAGAGCCTGTCCAAGGGGAGAAACTTCTTTCTGCAGGATGCTGTTCATGACATTATCAGAGAGATCTAATATTAGGAAAGAACTTCCCTATATTTATCTTAAATTTACCTGCCTTTCCTTTCTGCTAACTGATCTCAGCTGCGTATAGTGGCAGCCTCTTCCTCATGGTAGTCTTTTCGGTGTTTGAAGATGTCAGTTATATCCATCCCTATGAGTCTCCTGCTGCAGAAACACATTCTCAATCTTTTTTCTTGTTAGCCTGGGCCCATGATTATAATCTACATACGTTTGATGCTCTTCCTGGGCCCTAGATCTTGGCCCAGCATCCCTGTTCTTCCTCCCCATACCACACACTGAAATGCTGCTTAACGTGCACCTATCATCCAGGAAACTTAGTTTGATTTTCAGAACACAGACAACCCAAACCCACTTCTCTCTGGCTGGTTCCCCAAAGATGCAACATGACCCTACAGGCATGAAAGACTGAATATACAAACAGGCCAACAGGCAGACCATATATGAAAACAGAACTCTGACTCACAATCTGCAGTAATCAGGCCAGGAAGTCAGCCTGTTATGGACAAGTCATACTTGTAGGAAGTCAGACCATTATCTCTAGTAACAACCCAAGAAGCCAAACAACAACCCTTATAACAATCAGCCCCAGCTGGCCAGAGCTTGATTAATAACTGACAGCTTCCCTAATTTTTGTCCCCGCTTTCAGCTTAGCACCAACCAGAGAAAGTTAATTGTGCTCCCCAAAACAACCATATAGGATGTCCTGCTTCTGGTTAACTGTTCCCAGCTTTCCCAGGCCAGCTTTGAAGCCTTCCCTCTATTCCGCTATAAGGCTTTCCCACTCCTGTGCCTGCCCGAGTCCCTGCCAAAACATGGGTGATGATGGTTGATTCCCTTGGAAAGGCAGCTCTAAATAAATAGGCTTTGCCTGTTCTCATTTGGTTGATCCTCATTTATTTCCACAGGTAGGAGATTAATGGAATAAAGGGGTGATTTTTCCCATGGGGGAAATGTAGACTTTTTTACATGGAGAAAACACATCACACAAACAAAAATATTTTCTAATTAACGCCAAGAAGGATATAAGGATTTATCTGGAAAGGACACTAGGTTCTCCAGTTCCAAGTCTGATTTTCTCTTTAGAAGATCACATTGCTTTGGTATCAATCCCCTCTAAAATGCCTTTGTATTCAGTCTCAGCCATCATTCCCTCTTCTTGCAGGTCTAATCTCAACCTGGGCCATGAGAAAGAGGCATTTCAGAGAAAATCAAACCAGAGAAGACATTCTTCTCTGCTGTATTTTATAAATACATCGTGAAAATGATTCCCTTACCCCACTTTATCTCAGCATATTATGAGCCAAGAAAAATGCATATCAGTTTAATTTTCGGCTAAAAGAGAAAAGACATAGTGAACTAGTTATTTATGCAGCCATCTCCAACTTTTGAAAGGTCAGTAAAAGCTCTTTTTTTTCCCTGGTATTTTATTTTTCTATATAAATTTATCATCACAAATGATGATATGACGTTACAAATGAAAGTTAATTTTACGCTATTGATCTAGACTCCCAGCAAGTCAAGAAAAACAGGACAGGGTAGGTGTAGGAGGGGAATAAAGACATTGAAGACAGAATAATTTTTTATCGTTTTTAAACTAAAACCTTTGATGCTGTATATGTGAGAAATAGGAGGCAGTGATGGGGAGAAGTTGAGGACAGCACTTTTCAAGGGATGCAGAGGCAAGGAAGGCAGAGGTGACGGTGAGTGCCTTCACTCTCCCAGGACTTTATCAGACACAGAGCACGGCAAGGACCATCCATAACCAAGGACCAGTAGCTTCCAAAGGGGCTGTGGTCTAAGGCACCAGTAGAAATAAATGGGAAAGCGCTTTGATCTTTCCATTCTGCAATTTATAGCTACCATGTATATTTATCAGTTATTTAGTGTCTACTATCTGTTAAATCCTGTATTAGGAGTACACATTATCTTATTTAATTCTTAATTAACTTCAACTCCATGACGTTGGTACTGTCAATTACCCTCATCTTGTTGATGAAGAAACTGAACCTCAAAGAGACTACCGAATTTGCTCAAAGTCAAGGGATTAGTTAATAGGAGGCAGAGCTGAGATTTGCATTCAGGTCAGTCTATATTCCTGACTACAGGGCATACTACTGCTTCTGTCGGTTCACACCGTGGAGTTAGGGTGTGAGGTGCCGCAGTAGAGACGGGCAGCCCTGGAATTCTGCATTGCATAGGTGGGAGCTTGGATGTAGGGACTGGGAAGGCAAGAAGCATCACTAACACCTGTCTGAAAAACAAACAATAAAGATGATCCTGATTTTTAACAGCATTTTAAAAAACCTCAGGCATTCATATCACTGTTCTAAAGACACGACTTATAGAAGGTGATTTCTGTGAAGAATACCATCAATCGCTGAGTTCTCTGTCTTTTAAATTTTGCCTCCCCCACTGAGCGAAGAACACTCTTTGAGCGGTAGCAGTGGTGAAATTGACGCACAGCAGATGAAACGCATGCATTGTTTGTTGACGATAGTTATCTAGCATATTTTTTGAATGTGTAGGCAGAAAGTGGTTAAGTGCCTTACCAGTTTTCATAAAATAAGTCAGAGACAGAATAAGGAAGAGAACTCAGACACTTTGTATCGTCAAGCCTGGCTTCAGGTTTCCTAGGCTACACAATCTCTGTGACAGCAGATAATGGAATCAGTCAGAAGAGAGATATTAAATGGCATCATTTAAAATATCTTTTAAATTTAAAATGAAACTATCACAAATGAATCTTCGTGGCAGAAACAAATTAAAATTATTAAAATAGAATAGCTTTTATCCTTCTCCAGAATAAAATTTAGCTGACAGCTATGTTTTGATAGAATCTTCTATTTGATTTTTGGTGACTTAATAGAATAAAGTCATGATTTGAGTCACAACAGTATATAGAAAAGATAATTAGAGAAGATAACTATAAAGACAATTGCAAAAATGAAAAAGTGTGGCAGAGCAAAGTTTCCATATGATGGTACAAAGAATTATAAATACAATGAGGACATTTTTTTGTTGATAGTAGTTGAACACGCAGGTCAGATCTCACTTTGAAACAAGGCCAGTCATAAATTGTTCAGATTCCAACATTAGAAAATGCCTACAAGGGAGTCTCCCAACTTATTCCTTGATCACCTGCATTTTCACTCATCTCTCCATGTAACATATAATTACAGATATAAGTAAATGCAACATTGATAGAAAGTTAACAAAAATTCTGTGGAAGAAAGTGACTATGTGAGCTGGTGGAGGCTGCTGTGTAGTTTATACTTTCACTGCCTGGACCTGGGGGAAGCCCTAAGCACTTGGGAATTAGATGGCCCTTTGAACTTTACACTGCAAAGCTCCACGCAAAACAGATGTCATTAACGACTTGTGTCTCTCAACGCACACCCAACAAGTCTGGGGACATCTCAAACTCCAGTGTATCCTGGATTTAACCTCAGGGAGACAAAATTATTAAAAAGGAAATTAATTATATTGTACCCTTCTTGAAGAAAGACCATACAAATGAAAAGAAACTAGCTGGATGGAAATGGTAGCCCAAAGAGTCCACTGAAACACAGAACAGAGGAGAAGATGGCCTCTGGGGCCAGCAGGAATGTCCTGAAATGATGGTCTCCATGGGCACAGCAGGCTTTGGAATCTGATGCTTTGAGCCAGGCAACCAACACCCCCCACCAAAGAGACCGCTCGCAGTTAGCCTTCTCATGTACTAGTCAAGTCAGGGCAAGCATGCGGTCTACTTGATAGCAATGCTTCTCATTCAAAATTAACACATACATTCTGGTGACTTTTTTTTTTTTTACTATGAACTAGCACCTCTAAGTCAGTTCATTGCTGGAACATTGACCATGTCAAGTTTTTCAGCCTATAATGCTATGGGCCACACCTTGGGCAGAGTTGAACTCACCGATTTAAAAGCTATCTTAGTGCTCTTGGGGGTGGGGGACTCTCTAGGTGCCCTCTGACCCACTGCAAGGGCACAAGGCTCTGTGTCAGATCCCAGATGCAGCTGCTTGGAAGATAGGTGGACAATTTGGGGTAAAGAAATCAAAAGAAAGGCATTGCTCCAGTAAGGGGATATTTTGAGAAATTCATAAATGAGAAACAGGACTATGAAAAATTCAGATTTTCAAAGTTCCCAAGTTCTTTCATGTAAGTAATTATTTTAACTCCAAGGCATACTTTGCCTCAGTATTTCAGAATCTAAATGAAAAAGTGTCACTTTTCCGTCATTTGCTGTACAAATATGAGTCATCATCATCAGATTTTTTGAAAAGCATTTCTTTACTGGCTTCTCATATAATTTTGAAACTTCATGTAGTGTTAGAACATGGTTAGAAAATGGTTTTGTACTAGAATATAGTGCATCAGTAATTTTTGTTTTTATAATATCTTTGATTATTTTCTAAAATATGGATTTATACTTTTCATTCTTATAATTTATAAATTATAATTTAGCTTGTTTTAAAATAAATTTCTTGTCCCTTTATTTAAAAAGTTTCATTAATATTTTTTAACACAAGAAACAGAAAATATTTAGAGTATAGAACTTACTCTTAGAATAAAAGGTCACCTGCTTACAAAAATATCCCATCTGTGTGATGAATTAACCTTTATTAAGTTGTATTTTGTTTTAGTCTCTGCTCCAATTTTGTCATTTCTAGTTCTTTAGAATTTAATTAGACTCCTCAGGATATTTATATCTTTAAATAACAGACAAGAGGTTCTTACGCCTTTCTAAATAAATAAAAAGAGCAAAATCTCCTGTGCTCAGAGCCTTATTAAAGAAACCTATGAAGATGAAAACCTAAGTTTTTAAGGGGCAAGATTCAAAGCCATGTTCAGTAGATCTCAGAGACTGAGAATGATCAAATCGAAGCCAAAGTGGAGACAGACTTACCAATAGAGTCAGAGGAAGAGAGCAAAATGGGTTCATAGACAGCTAATGTATCAGTCAGTCAGCTGGTCTTTTGATTAGTAAATTTAAAAAAAATGTTCTCTGAAAAGTACCATATCATAGCATAAATCAGTGGACAAGTATTAGATATGGACTCAAATACCTCTTAAGAGCCAGTGGTTTTATGTAAACAGACTTATTTCTCTGAGCTTTAATCTTCTTACCAACAAACTTGGTTTAATACCCAGCTTTCAACTGACTTTACAAGTAAGTAGAATTATAAATGTAAACACGAAATATAATACTTGACACCTATTAACCCTTCAGTTAATGTTAACTATTATTCTCACCCAAAGGATACGTAAATTTGTGCCTATAATTAATTTCACCCATCATCCCTGCCACCTTAAGTGTCAGTAACAAAGAGTGCCCCTCCCCCCGGGACCTGGACTCCTTCTGCCTCTGGATGTAGCCTGTCCCATCACTCTGGGGACTTACTTGCTGGTCTCTAGTCCCAGACCCTGCTTCACATGGGCCTCCACAAAGGGCATCGTCTTCATCCAATAAATTCATTATTATAAATTCATTACTCAATGCATATGTACTATGTGCCAGGCACTGTGCTGAGCTCTGGGGCTGGTTCAGGGTTCAACCGAGGCCAGCCTGCCCTTCAGATCACCATACTACAAGTCATTGTCATCATCGCCATCATCAACAAAGCTTACATACAATCGTATAATTCGCACATGGTATGCTTTACCCTAAACCTGTTGGTACATATGTAATATTTTTTCTTCCACAATATTTTCTATAATTACAATTGTGGCAAATAATATTTTGTCAGTTGGGGTATAATCACAGAAGACTATAATGGGAACAGCAAATGTTGTTTTATAAACTGCAGCAAATATTGTTGAATTTTGCTTCTTTATCTATCATCAAAATGGACTTATACCACTGGGTTTAAATAAAATATCAAGAAATAGTCATACTAGAGGCAAACAGCAGCAAGTAGAAACTGATCTATTAAGAAGTTAGCCTTCATTGTAGGAACTACAAGTAGGTATTTCAGTATTTAGTAAGCAATTCAGCAGATAGAAATGTGGGGCGATAATACATGAATAGTTCATTCTCTGTCATTATCTGTTTTTTTTTTCCTCTTGATATTCCTCAGAATTCTCCCTTTCTTTCCCAGAGGAGGTAAGAAGCTCCCCATTATTCATGGAAATCAAAGGCTGGGCTGTGCGCGTAACGGGGAAGTGAGCAGAAAGCATCACCAAGTCCAGCCCCTCGGTCTGTCTCAGAGCTCTGTCGTTGTGCAATGGTGTGTATGACTGGGTGTGGGATGCAGAATCATTAAAAGAAATAAAGTCATATATTCTGCCTGTTCAGCTGCTTTAAAACATTTCGGAATAACCCAAAGCCAGGAAGAGACAGCACTGCTGCTTAAGTACAGAGTGCCGAGCAGGGCCCCTGACGACGATGACAGAATTCCTGGCTTATGAGTTTTTGCATCCTTCTTGTTCCCCTTTTTTGCACAATCATTGCCTAATGACTGTCATAAAATACAGTGGCCAGAAGGGAACTCAGTAGCCCATATACGGTCTCCCCAGTGCGTGGAGCAGCAGTATTTGGAGTCAGGATTTGGATTCTAATCGAGGATCTGTTTAATAGCTGAGTGACTCTGGTCAACTTTCTTAACATTTTTAAGTCTCAATTCCTTTCTCTGTTAAAAAAAAAAAAAAGCAATAATATTGACTATGAAATAATACTATAAAAATTAAGTAACCTGTGGGTACATTAAATGTATATCCCAGCTTCTTATAAATCAAAGATTTCGTATTACGTCATTTATGTTTTTATTGAAATTACAGACTCATCTACTGAATGGCGCAGGGCCAACTACAATGCCACTTTGTACCCTCTTTCGGATTAACACTGAAGCAACATTTTAAGACTTGCTATTCAATTACTACTATTCCAATTTGACTATATCATCACACAGCTTACCATATTGTTTCCGTGGTCCATAAAGAAATAGAGTTTAAGCTCTGTAGTCTGAGACATCGGGTTCAGATCCCAGCTCTATCACTTGTCTGCGATGGGACACTGGCAAAGTGCTCAAAAGGTCCAAGTCTCAGGTTTCTCATATGTAAAGTAATCACACCAATAGCATCAATGTGGGACCTACCAAATGTTCAATGTGTATTAGAAATTATTCATAAATACCTTCTGATCTTAAAATATCACTTGTCTACACCACATTGTATATCCATAGTCCACGTGGCATGAATGCTGGCTCCTCTCGTTCATGTTCTTTTCAAACTGGGTATGAGCCCATTACATGTTTGGGCATGTTGGTTACTGCAGCCTACAGCCTACCCTTGACTAATGGAACCACAAATCAGTTCGATAATCTCATCCCCATCCCTGCTGTCCTGTCAGACTCTGCCCATCCTGAAGTCCAGCTCATGATCTTTCCTGATCACACGTCGCCCTATTTTATTGACTGTGTACTCAGAGCCCCTCACTGCATCTGCGTGTCCTCCACGCCTCCTGCTGCCGTGTGTCTACTCACTTGGGTGGGGGCCTCTTCACAATCTCTGAATCAGAACGCAAGCTCACTGAACTGGAAACCATGTCTTCATTTTAATACCTTAGTCCTGCCTTGCCTTTCACAGGGCCATGAATAAATGTATCAACCCACAGAATAAGTGAATGAGCTGTCGTTTCTGCCCTTTGGGAGACCCTAGCTGTCAGCAAGTAGGAGTGGGCACTACATTATACTCTCAGGAGCAGAGATGTCTTCAAGGGTGAAGCAGCCTCTGGGCATTCTGTGAACACGAGAGGTTAGAGGTCATCTGCGAGGCTGTGTGTCACCTGCTCCAGGCTCCCAGCTTTCTGCCTAAGAGAGAAGCCCACACCACAGGATGCTGGAACCACCCTCCACTAGCCTCGTGCTGACCTGAGCTCACTGCCTGCTGCTCTAGCGCATCCGTCCCTCCCGCTGACTCTGTATCTCTGCGCGCGTCTGTCTTGTCTCTCCTCTCTCTTCCTCCACGTGTGGGTTTCTGCGGGTCTCTCTGTCTCGTGCTTCCTCTCTGTCTACCCCAGACTGCCTTCCTCTCTACGTCTCCATTTCTGTCCCTTTCTCGCTCAACTCTCTAATATCCATACTTTCATTTCTCTGTTCCTTTAAATAATATTTTTCCTAACTCTTTCTACTCTGTTTCTTTTCAGAATCTCTAGCCGTGGAATCACGCCAGCCTTTTTATGAGCTTTTGAACAATGTGTTTTCCTAAAGTCTAGAGTGCATGTCTGACTATGCCTACTGTTTCTTTTCTTCACTGTTATGAATTCCAAGATGACTTGATTTCTCCCTAGTTTGGTGTAACATTTACTCCAACTGTAAACCTTTTCTTGTTGGTCAGAATTAAATACAGAATAGCAATTTTCCTTATTGCTTCTCCTACCTGCTAAGAGATGAAGTTGTTAGTAAAGAACATCAGATGCTCTACTTTTCACAGAATGTCCTGAGACTGGAAGCCCTTCCTCACTGCCAGTTCTTGCCTCTGGGCCAGTCTGTATTTTGGAACAAGATCCTTCATCTATAACTTCCGCCTGGGGAGGAAGTCTGTTTTACACAATCACAATATGCTCACTTGTTCACTTGTTTCTGCTCCCTTTTCTCAGCACTTGAATGTTGTCTACCCTTAAGTTCATGACTTTTTATAAATTTTACATATATATGTGTGTGTATATACATACATAAAAGCAAGGCTACTCCATTCTATTGGTGCTGTTCCTTTTGAAAAGAATTTACCTTTTGGTGTCTTATTTCGGTCATGAATTGCACCTCATCAATAATTGGAGACATTTAATTTCTAGACTGTGCACTACTTGACATCGGTAGCCATGTGATTACTCATCACTATATTTTCAGAGGCTAGAACAGTCCTGAAACGTACCCAGTGTGAATTTATTAAACTGAACTGATGCTTGTTTTAAAACTACAAGTTTAATTGACTCTCATGCATGCATAGATATATAAACACCTGAAGTCTTAAGTGAATTCCAAATCTCCTGATCTCTCCTGAAAATGACCTAATATTTCTTTCACAAATTCTGTGTGTTGTTTTTCACCATACGTGATCTAGAATTTTGTTGGACTTTTTCTCCCTAGTTTCATATTTTAATTTAAAGAACTCTTGATCAGCCTATTAATAGGTGATTATGTTTGGGATACACCAATAAAACTAGAACTACATTAATTATTTTACATGCATTATTTTGGATCTCTACAACAACCTTACCACACAGATATTAAAGTAATTATATATGGTAGAATATATACATGAGAATATTGAGACTGAGAGGTTAAATACATACTCCAGACAGCATGGCTAATAAGTAGAAGAACTTGCTGGCATTAGGTCTGACAGGTCCCAAAGCTCATGTATTTCTTCTTCTAGTACTGTCCATTACCACCGGGCTGACTAGTCAAACAGATACTTGTCATTACTTTGGGACACATTCAGATGTTGTAAGTTTCTCAGCTTAACTAGAATGAATGACAGCTCCTGGCTCTGCAAGGGGATATTCCCACTGTGACCACAGCTACGGTGACACTATTCTGGGAACAACCATGGCTGCTGCAGTGGCACTGCGGAGGCTTTAAGGACGCACTGCATAGCTACACACTTCATCTTTGTCGTGGAAGACAAAGAGACGGGATAACAAAGCGGGAGCCGGCTCACCCCACGCTCCCCTGCACCACAGCACGAAGGTGGGTGAGAATGAGCCATTCCTCTGTTTACTGTTCTGACCTTGCCGGGACTGTAGTGGCAGGGCTTTGGTACCAAGAGTAGTCTCAGCCCACCACTCAAACAAGCAAGAAAGATATTTTTTTATTTTTACATAATTCAACCAAGCAATTATTAATATTTTGACCTTATCCTAATTCTGATCTAGTGCTGTGACAAAAACTTAGCTGTGAAGAATCCTCATCTCACTTCCACCCTTGTCCTGGGGTACGTCTAAAGCTCTGGGACGTACACAGCGCCACGTTCTGGGTGAGACAGCACTGTGGTCTGTCTCTTCCTGCCTGTCTTTTGGCCACATCAGGCCCTAGTGCCATGTCCATTGACCACTTGGTCCTCTCTCAGCAGTCCACACCAGCGACAGCACAGACGTCCCCACGGAACACTTCAGGTGTGGGAGTTCTATGGTTGCTTGTTCTACTCTTCGGTACTTGCAATTCCTTCTGCTGCTAGCACCACCCTTCGGGAAACTCTGTGGAGCTTCCTCAAAACATTGTGCCACCATTTCTTCTCTGAGATCTTACTATTAACATTTCCATGGGCTATACCTGAGAAACAGGTACAAAACGCCTCTGTTCTCAGATACCAAAAATACATTGGGCTGAGTGTTGGCAGACAGCTCAGCCTGGAAAAGTTCGGCCTTAGGATCCCCATGGCCCCTCGATCCCGCCTGCTTCTCCCACCAGCCGGAGAAATAATTTTCTGGTCTTAAGGTTCTTGGGGTGGGGGTTTTAGGCAAGTGGATGAAAATTTGCTCTTATATATGAACCTCTCCCCCAAATTTGTGTATCCTCTCCATTATCCTAAGGGCTTAGGTTTTTGAAACTCAAAATCCAGGGAAACATTTCTTTTTCTGTGCTCTCTGCTGTCACATTTCTCTCCTACGGTAATAAATTGAGAAGGAACTCACGGCGTGAGTGGGAGAAAAGGCCAAGTGGAGAATGCAGAGACCTGGGGTCGGGGAGGGGGGATGAGTGTTTTCAGGCTGACCCTCCCTCACACTCCGCCTGCTCCGGGGCTGCGGGGCGTGGGCGGAGCTGCAGTCAGTAGCCCTGGCTGTTCCTGACCCAGAAAAGTGATGAGAGCCTGTTGGCTTGATGGTGCGGTGTTGCCTCAGGCTTGGCAGACAGAAAGAGTAGAGAGTCAGGCAGCCAGAGGCCAGGGGCATGAAGGGGAGGGGACGCCTTCTGTGCTACCACATGGGGGCTCTGGATGAGCAGCTGCACTTACACTATCTCCTTTGATTGTCACCGAGTAGGTGTTACTACGTCTGCTTTGCCTTTCTTCCTTTATCAAAAGTGCTGAAGATCCAAACTTACAGTTTTAAAAGCTACTCATTTCTAAATGCCAAATAACATCTTTTCAATCACTTTTGTTCAGCTAGTGTTCATCGCCTGCCTATTGTGCACGAGGTGCACTGTGTGCTCAGTTCTCGTGGATGTGAGCGCGACAGATGCGGAAGGAGAAGGCGGCCTCCTCCCGCTCGCGGTGGGGGCCCGCACGCACGAAGGCCCCCGTCGCCGGGAAGACGCGGGCTGGGGAGCACGGACGCGGGGCAGTCTGCAGTGAGCAGGGGCACATCAGGTGGACCAAGGGAAAGTTTCCAATCTCTACCCTATGGGTAATGAATGTCTCTGAATGATTTTAGCCCAGATTAATATGTTCTGGTTTATATTTCTAAAACTTCACTCTGGCTGCATCCAGAAGCCGGACTAGAACACAGCAAGTGCTTAAAGGAAGAGGAAGATTAGTCAGGAAGTCATTATGAGCAGTCTAAGCAAGAAGTGATGGTGTTTTGATAAAGAGCAGAGAGAGTTAAAAGATATTTAGGAAATCAAATACATAGCACTTAACGCTTGATGGATACAGAGGAGATGGGTGAGGGAGAGGAGTTGTCCCTGTGGGAATCACTCCTGTGTTCTGTGCTTTTCATTCCTACAGATCATGCCCAGGGAGCATCTACCAAACAAACAACCACAGGCAGTCAGTAGCCTGCAATCTTGGAAGGAAATATGATGCATAGTTACTGACCACTTAATAGGTTGTAGGAGCTTTGCATGTATTAATTAATTTGATTCTTAAAATGGTCCTAGAAAGTTGATACTAGGATAATACTCATCTTACAAATGAGGAAAGTGAGACAAAGGAAGTGAGGTAACTGAGGCAGGTGTCACTCTAGAATTCACACTCTTTAACCATTACGATAGTAGTTCATCTGGGTCGGAGTGGTTTAGAATAGGAAAAAGGTCATTCTAGCTGGAGTGAGAGGTTGGGTGGCAGCTAGGAAAGACTTCCTGGGATAAGAAGCCTTTGAGTCCACTCCGGAAGGACAAGTGGGTAGGTATCCCACAGGCTGGAACAACGGCAGCCAAGCTGAAGTAATCACCATTTCAGTTCACGAAACTATTGGCCCGAACAACATTTTTTCTGAGCTATACAATTGGAACGAATAAAAGACAAAGTGGTAGGAGACAGAGACTCCCAATTCAATTTACCTCCGATGGCTGTGCTTGTTGGGGTGAGTCACAGATCTGCGGTAATGAAAAAGTTCTTGAAGATTAATGAGGCTGGCTAAGGTAACAGTGGGCCAGGAGCTAGATGTCTAAATCATCTCCTACATTGTAGTTTAAATAATACCAGAGGAAGGATGACAAGAGGAAAATTACTTAGGTAAATGTGACCGATGAGGTAGTGGCTGTCTCATTAGGTCGCGTTGATGGAACATTCTAAAGCCTGGAAAAGAACAGGAGCAGCGAGCAATTTGCACATCCATTTCATTAGACTGCGTTAGTTTACCAACTATCTCCCGAACATTAGCAGGCACCGGTTTTGGCTTTATAGAGCCCAGTGAATACTCTGGTGCCATTTGGACAGGATTCAATTACTTACAAATTCCACGAATTTCTCCCCTGACAGTGTTAACAGCAGTGATGCGGAATTAAGGTGCGCAAAGAAGTTAGTTGGAAGGAAAACTAACACAAAAGACTTTTTCAACCCGGCTTCCTCCTCCGTTGACTGTCCCATCATCCTTTTCCCTCTACTGTGGTTCTAAGGAGGACTCGCTGTTCCTCCCCTGTTCCCGAAACCCACTGCAGTCTAGTTCCTAACGCTCCACTGTTCTGTCACTGGAGGGTGCCAGGGACCTGCCAGGTGCCAGATGGAGTGCTCCTCCCTGACAGCGCTCCTGAGGCTGGACCTTCCTACGTGCTGTTCTCCAGCTCCGCATCTCCAGGCTTACGCGGCCCTGAGCACTTTTGCCTTCTCTGCCCCTTCCTCCCTCAGAAAACATTAAAAAACTGTATTTTACAACTGCCTGGGTATAAAGACAAATATTATATATTAAAACATTTGCTTCAACCTAAAAGTCTTTCTTTTTCTTCTGATTTTAAAATAAATGAAAGCATTTTCGTGGCTCCTAAAGTATCCTGGGCCCTGGGCCCTGGGCCTCGGAGCACACGGGCTAAGCCAGCCTGCCTGTTTCATTTTCTTCAGAGCCTTCGTTACCTGGACACAGGGTGAGTGTGCAGATAGGGACACTTGTCTGCTGTCTGCCTCCCCTTGCTAGGGGTCAGCCCTGGGGCTGGGGAATTCATTGCCTTATTCACTGCTCTATCCCGGTGCTTAGGAGAACGCCTGGTACATCGTAAGGGCTTAATAAACATTTATTGGATGAATCAATAACGAATGACTTTTTTTTTTTTGAGTTTCCTTTTTTGGCCTCTCTGACTACTATTTTTCAGTCTTTCCTTTTTCCTGTGTTTTTGCTCCCTGTTCTTCCATCTTCCCTTTAAATGTAGCCTCGGTTTCTCTCCAGGGTTGCAGGCTCGTACTTACTGGCTATTTTACAGGGTTCTCTCTGCTGCACCATCTTCTCAGCATACGTAACACAGACTCGCAGGCTTCTGCCTGTCCCCTTGGGATTAGAGTCATTATTGTTATTGTTGTTGCTGGTATCTCCGAAAAAGTAATGCCATTGTCATGCTTCCAGTTGCTCAGGCCTGAGGCAAGATGTCACCTTCAGGCTCCCCTTCCACCTTGTGCAGGCACATCTGCTTCATCCCCACCTTGCCACCGACCTTGTCTACACCTTCAGTAAGTCTTGCTGGTATAAGCGTACCAGCCTCCCAACCAATCTCCAGGCCTCATGTCTTTCCCTGTTCCAGCAGTCACATGTCTTTCCAGAGAGTTTCCCTGGTTAAAATATTGGCTTGATGCCCACTGCAGACAAAGTAAACTCGAACCCCTCAATCCGATATTCAACATCTTGGCTCCAACTTAGAAGTCTAGCTTTATTCCCACTACTCCAGCAGACTCTATCGTCCTATCATACCTCTCTACTTGATAGTTCCTGAAAACATTACTATAGTTTTCTGCATTCTTTGTTCAAACTATTCTTTCTGTCTAGAAGGCCACTTCCCTGCCCCAATATACGTGCATCTGGAGGCTCCAGAGGACGCAAAACCCTGGCAGGTAACAATTAGATCTTACACGAATCTGTCCCACTCTGGCACTAATACAGTGCTTTACGCGGATGAGGAAATAGTGTTTACTATTATTAAGTTGAACTTAAAGAAAATGAACAAAAGGAAAGTAAACATAAAGAGCATAAGCGTCTACTAAAGTATCATATTTTATGCCAAAAGATGATGATGTTAACTCTTTAAGAAGAGTAAAAGCAATAACCAAACAACAATAGCCAATTCAGGTAAATCTACTTACATCAGTACAATTTTAAGCCTTACAACCAATTAGCATGACAAACCCAGGCAAAGCCAATTTCCACCTGGATAAATATTTCCATCTTTGAGTTTAATCTAATCAAGTAGAGTAAATTAATGGAAAACATCTGCCTTGTCTCAAGAAATGTCTCAGTAAACCAGCTTTAATGAGACAAGCAACTAATTATATTACCCTCTGATATAAGACAAGGAAAGGTTAGGATACGAAAGGAATAATGTGCTTTAGTGTCAGCAGACACAGATAATGTGCAGTAATTCAACCATCCAAGAATTTGGAGATGACCTTTATAATAAAAAGTATGACATAGTCTTCTTCTTGTTAAACTCAATTTTTTCCCTATTTTTCAAAAAAATAAACAAAACGTGTTTGTTGTGGGAAGTTTGGATACCACAAGCAAGCCAAACTGAAAACATGATAATAATAATCTCCCTACACAGAGAAAACCACCCTTTGCATTTTAGCGTAGATTTCCAGTCATTATTTTGTTCTGTCCTTCGTGTGCGTATGTGAATGTGTGTTGTGTGTGTGCGTGTAGAAGGTCATGTATTCATTCTGTGCATATAATAGAATTTAGATCATACCGTACATAATGTTTGTAACTTGCCTATTTTTTTGGATAATATGTTATGCACATCTTCCCAAGTCAATATTCTTCAAAAACATCATTTAAACAATTTCATAGTAATCCATTTCGTTATTGTGCTATACCCAGAATATTCTCAGTTGTTTACTATCATAAGCAGTACTTTGAAATGAGCCTAAAGCTTTATTTTATATATACTTTATTTTTTTTAATTTTTAAAGATAAATTCCTGTGTGAAATGGCTGGGACAGAAGACATATAAAATATTAAACCTTTTAATAATTGTGGTCAGACTCTTCACAAGATAGGTTGTATAAAATTGAACTGGCATTGACAGTCCGTGTGTACATCCACATGCTCCCAATCTTATCAATAGTGGATGCCAATGTACTTTGCTGGTAAGACTAAGTTATTTAATATGCGTATTCATCATTTGCATTTCTTTTTTTGTGAACTTACTTTGCATATTTCTTGAACATTTTTCATATGAGGACATTTTTCTTTTCCTTTTTAATTTTGAAGAGCTCCTCATATTTTTTTGTGTGTGAAATATTTCAAATAGAGAATAAAGACTAATATCAAATACATTTTAACCTAGCATCCAACTTCATGAAATCTTAATAATTTGCTCTACATTTTTTAAGCTGTAATACATTACCCATAAAAAAGGAGCGCTTCACCCTGACACAGTTACTTTCTTCCCACCTGATGGGAAAACTCTTACTTCCTTTGAGCCCATGTACTTTTTGTATTATTACTACCACTGTAGGTATTTAATTACCTATAAATGATAAAGCTTACATTGATAATATATAATATATGTGTTTATACTTATTTAGACTGAGAGACAAAAGTCTAAGTATATATATTATATAATAATTCTATACAATATACCACATCTATGTGGATATTGCTAAAAAATCAAGGTATATATATCATATATACATAAAATCACTGGTGGATTTGACTCATTCATGCATAATTTAAGATTTTGTATCTATATCTGTAAAAAAAATTGGTTTAGACAGATCTTTTCTTGTGCTTTTATTTTCTGGTTTGGGCATTAAGCTTATATTATCCTCACAAAAAAGTTGGCTGTGTTTTCTACCCTTTTTCTCTAAAATATTTTGTTTAAGAAATGGATTCTCTGTTTTTCCAAGTGTTGGCAAAGTTTACTTATAAAATTAAGCCACTGTTGTATCTGTATCTATATCCTTTTATCATTCAAAATATTGTTTATTTATTCTTTTTCTCTCTTTTCCTTGATATTTGCTAGAAATGATTCCAGTTTCTTTGGCATATTATTTTTTTATCTGTCCTGTATGTTATAAATACTTTTTCTAATTTGTCATTCAAATATCAGTTTCATTTATGGTACATTTTCATATAGAAGAGTTTTTATATTTACGTTTATTTCTATTTGTTAATTTTAAAATGTTTATATATCCTCTAGTACTACGTGTTGTTTTTTTAATTTAACTGCTTTGTGTATTTAAGTCTTTTTTAATTTTTAGCTTATATTGGAAACTTGGAATCTTAACCAAAGTTTTCTCAAATGTTTTGCCAGTTGTTCCAACATCAATTATTAAATTTTTACTCCACTAATTTGAAAAGGTAGCTTATTATTTTCTAAATTTTATTTGTATTTTGTTCTATATCTATTTGAACTCATAGATCTGTCCTACAGCTTTTTTATCATTATATTTTATAAAATGTTTTTAAATGGAAATAAAATAATACCCTGTCCTATTTCTTTCCTTATTTAAAATTATTTGGTCTTTTATTTCAGATTCACCTTGTAATTATTTCTATATTCTCATCAAATTTTGTTTAAGGACTTTCTCCAATTTGCATTAAATACATTGATTAAAGTGGATACAGAGTAACATTTTTATAGTATTAAGTTTTCACATTTAAGAAAGAAATATGTCATTTCCATTCATTCTAATTTTTTGTATTTGGCAAAGTTTTGTTATTCCATTACAAATATCATTTAAGTTTTCTATTAAGTCTATTCATACATATTTTATATGTTTCTAATTGCTGGGAATGGAATTATTTCTGTTTGTTTGTTTTTTATATGTGTTCCAGGTACTTGTTCTCTTTCAGGAAAATTTGAAAAAATTGCAAATAATTGTTGACATCCATTCTCCATCCTGACTAAATTATCTGATGTGAGCTTTTAGCACACATTGCCGAAATTCAGCCATAGCAACTCTTTCATTTTCAGGTAATTCTGTGATTCTAATAAGGGACTTTGTCAGCTGGGTCTCAGGAACCCTGAGAAGGTTGGCCCGTGGTCAGGAAGATCACCCACCCTTTCCCAGCTACTCAGTTCAAATTTAACCCCATGCTCAATCCTCCTATGTTCCCAGTTCTGGGTCAAATGGTCCTACATGCCTTATTGAATCTTACCCTAATAGCGCTGTGAGATTGGAATTATTTTTGTCATTTGGAGGAAAGTAATCTTTGGTTCAAAAGGTATATCAGGGTCAGAGTGTTCTTTCTGTCACATGAGATAATTCGGAAATTTCACGTATTGCTTCAAAGAATAGAAGAAAGCATAAAGAGTATTCTAAGTTTTTTTATGGGGTTAAGCTTTGCTTTATGTAGCTAATTTGCTACCGTGAGAAACTTGGGGACAGGGAGTCTAAATTTAGCATGTGTTCTCATAGAAAATATGCAGCATAAATATTGCCACTAAACAATGATATCTAGCTCAAGCCCATTATAAGGAGTTCTCTCAGACAGCTCTGGACAATCGACACTCTGTTCCCAATTATACTATTTGCTTATTGAATGAATAAGCATTAAAGTTTGTCAGGCTTCAACAAGAACTATTCTTATATTCATAAGTGGCAAATTATACTTGTGTATTCTCTTTTTTCTCCAAAGTTAATTGCTGACTAAATGTGATTTAGGTCAATTTTTTTTTTTTAAACATTGCTTTTCGTGCATATTATTTTAGTAAGAATCAACAAGGACTTGTTTTAAGGGCTTGAAGAGCTAATTATTATTTTAGAAATAGAAAAGCTAAAATGACATAAATCCATGAACGTATAACAGAAGAAATTCAGTCAGGGGAGGTTTTTTTTTTTTTTAAGCAATGTCCACTCCAAAAGATATTATTAATGAAATTATAAGACTCTTTAAAGAACTGGAGAACATGGAAGAATAGTGTCAGCCTATATAATGTATTTTCAGGGGGGTGGGGACAGCTTTCCAGCTTTAAAAAAATAGTCTTATCTACTCAGCTTTTAATATCTGTTATTTCTGTCACTATGAAGAAGTAAATTAACATAATTGAGGACCTCTGTGTTACTAGATATTTTCAACATATATTTTTCCTCCTTAAATCTTCATGATACAAACCTCATACGATGCTGTTCTTGGGAGGGGAGAAGGAGGCAGAAATGAGACACCTTTCTGGCCTTAGTATCCTATCAATCTAAAATGGAAGTTGGGGCAGTCATGGGAAACTCCACTCTATGGCCAGGAGTCGTGCCCTTTTTTCTACTCCAATGGAACTGTCAGCTCTCTGTTCAAATGACAGATATACTCAAAAAGCAATGCAACGAAATCACCTCTGAAGATAAACCCTGAAGTTTAAGTCAGGGGCAGGATGAGATTACACAGGGAGCCCAAGAGCCTGCCCCACGGAAAGCTCAAAGTTGGGGCATGAGGACTCACAAGAGGACCCATGGCCAGAGATTCATGAGGTCTGGGCTAGTCACAGCAGGTAGTTCTCACACTCACCATCAGTCTCTAAGCACTCCAAATGAGTCTCTTTGGAGGGAGCCAAGGTGAGGGGAGGAGTGTGGAGAGGGGAGTGTCTTAGTCCATTTGTGTTGCTATAAAGGAATACCTGAGGCTGAGTGATGTATAAAGAGAAGAGGTTTATTTGGCTTACAATTCTGGATGGCTGGACAGTTCAAGATCGGGCATCTGCACCTGGTGAGGGCCTATGGCTGCCTCCACTCATGGTGAAGGTGAAGGGGAGCCAGGCTGTGCAGAGATCACCTGGTGAGAGAGGAAGCAAGAGAGAGAATGGAGGAGCCACTCTCTTTAACACCCAGCTCTAGCAGGAACTGATAGCGTGACAACTGACTCATCTCCCCCCTCCAGGGTAGCATTAATCCATTAATTTATTCATAAGGGATCCACCCCCATGACCCAAATACTTCCCATTAGGTTCCACCTTTAATGCTGGAAACCAAATTTCAACATGAGGTTTGGCGGGGACAACAAACCATAGAAAAACTGTAGCAGGGAGGTAGAGCCTGGAGATGTTCATGCCTCCCTGAGTTTCCCTGGGCTCCCATGGGGTGCAGAGAGGCTCTATGTGCTGCCCACAAGCCTGAGTCAAGGGAACAGTGATTGAGAGCAGAGCTGACAGCTAGAGAAGTAGCCAAAGAGATGTCTATAGACAAGCCGAAGATCCCCAGAGCAGAAGACCCAGAGTTACAACCCTAGCTGGGGTCCAGATACAGAACGAATGAGCCTTAGGAAACTCACACATGGTGCACACTGAGATGGGGGCTGAATGCAGAGAGAGACCAGCAAGAGGTCCCATTGCTGCCTTGCATAAAGAATAAGCAACACAGGTTACATTTGCTGAGGGTGCACGGTGAGCCCAGAGGCCAGGGCTTCCTCCCACACAAAGGCGTGAGGGAAAGATGCAAAGGGGACATCTTAACCGTAACTGAGTATTTACCTAAGAGAGGCTGAGTTTACACCCAAAGTGACTGAATTATCTTGAAGTAGCAAGATTAAGAGTTTTGCCATGAGAGGAAATGGAGTTTCTGAGATAAATTAAGTTTAGCTACAAAGAAATAATGACAGTCACAAGTTTGCACGGATGAGTTTCTAGGCCATGAAATCATACTGGCTACACCAGATAAGAAAACGCTTTCCCTAGCAGAAACAAGTTTTATGCTCTTTCTAGCTCAAAATCACATTGCCATGCCTCGAAAATCTTCGTTCCCTTATTCCACAAAAATTTATTGAGCAACTATTAAGGACAAGACATCACATGGCAGGGTGTGGCAGGGGATGAGATTAGTGAAATGAGGCTGACAGAAAAATAAATAGTGGGTGAGGATAGGTCCTACATAGGGAGGTGCTACTGAGCACAAAGGAGGGGCAGGTTAACCCTAAGGGAGGAGTCAGTGCTAGCCAGAGAAAGCATCGAAGAATGTGATGTCACTTACCCAAGATAGGAGGAGGAGGAAGAAGAAGACAATGAGTAGTATTAAATAGCTGGTCAGCCAACCGAAGGGCGGTGGGGACTCGTTCCAAAAAGAAGCAATAGTGCGTACAACCACTGAGACGTCAGCAAGGGAGCAGCAGAGGCAAGGGTTGGGGCGAGAGACGGGGCTGACAGAGATGTGGGACAGAGCCCAGAAAACAAAGACAGTGCTTGTGATACACTCAGAGGACACAGAGCCATGGAGTGGGACAGGGCTGGGGGACAGATTGCCCTTACCAACTAGACTAGGGCGTTTGGGGCTTTAAGCAGGGTAATGCTGTGAACAAATACCGGGCAATGTAGAGAACGAAGTGGCAGGGACTGCTAAAGAAACGTGTTGAATGTGGTAAAGAAACTTTATCCGAACGGGAGATACTACCATGGAGTGTCCAGCAGGTGAGAGAGATTGGGCTCAACTCTGGATAGTAAAGGCAGAATGAGAACTGGGAGCCCGGGAGCAGGGTGGTGCTTGGAAAATTACCACGAAGCAGTGTCAGGGGTGAGGGGATTCTGGCTAGGCCGACCTGACAGCGTTCCTGGTGAAGGGAGGCCGTGGGGAGCAGACATCGCCCGGGAGTGGTGGGGGCTGTGGAACCCGACCTGATACTCAGGGAGATCAGATAACGGAAACGGAGGATTCCGGCTAAACTGAATTAGGAGTCTTGCTAGAACTAGACTCTTCAAGGAAGGACACAGGAGTCCAAGGCCAGGCCTGGTCAAAAAGAGAGCCCAGAAGAGCCTTCCTGGAGTTAATCAAGGAGAGACTCTTTGTCAGCACCTGTGTGGTCAATATCACATTCTGGCTGCAGGGGCAGGAAGCGTCACCTGGCACCAAGCATCCGCCGCTGTCAACGTGTTCTCGCAGTTCACTCGCCCCTTTATTCTGGCAGAAATCCTTTGCAGATAGACCTTGCTTTTTTCCTGAAAATGGCCACTTTTAGGAACTTTTAATTAATTTCGATTTATATTGACAAAATTATGCCAAATTGTTTTATTTTGGTTTTTCAATATTTAACTTTTATTAAGAGATTTCAACCTCCTTCTTAGCCTTTGAGGAGTTTGGAGACTCTCAAGTTTTGCCTTCTCGTTTCTGACAGAGTAGGGAAGAGATCCCAAATTTTGGAACACAATGGATAGGAATGTCTAGTTTCTAAAATAGAAACCAGTTGGAAAATTGTCAGAAATGCTAGTGGAAAGTTTGTGCTGTTCCCGTATCTCAGAAACACTTCCTAGCTGTAGTGTGCCACAAGGTGCTTAGAGACTCTTACGTGTTTGGGTTTTTTCTTCCTATCTCAAGTCTTTGAGAAATATATAATCTTAGCAAAGAAAGGCAGGCAGGCTACACCGGATGAGAGTGAGGTAGACAAGCGGTTTCTCTCCATGCACCCAAAGTAGGGGCAGAATGGTAAAGATGAGGAGGGAGATATTCTGTATTATTTCACACAAAATCCAAATAAAATTCACCCTGGTTCCTTTTAAATATGGCAGGAAACTTCATTTGTTTTTAAGGTGCCTCTAAATCAGAATTTAAAGTAACTCTGGCTAACAGGGCTAAAGTGTACCTTTGTGCTTTCTGTGAAACGAACAGCTTACAAAGCCATCTGAAAATGTAAGCAAGGAAAATGCTTAAGTCTCGAAACTATTTTAGGGCAATTTAGAAAAACCACTTTATATGTAAATTTTGTTCCTGAACACTGAATATACTCATAAATTATTCATTTATTAAAGTATTTACTTCATATAAAGAAAGGCTTCCCATTCCTACCCATCAGCATCTTCACAGAGTGTGCTTAATGTCCTTTAAAGTAATTAAATACAATTTCTTAATATTCTAAAACCCCAAATTTTCCCTTACCACATTGATGGTCTCCAAATTTCACTCTGCAAAGAATTTCCCACAGTTGCAAACTTAGCCATAGAAAGATAAGAGAAGTCAGGTGAGTAAGTAAAAAAAAGTGTATGGTTCACCAAAGGACTCCACCGCATGCCTCGCTCACAGCGTGGGGTCAGGCACATGGCAACTCCAGTAAGGCACAGGACAGTCTTCAAAACAAAACAAAACAAAGGCAGCATGGCTGGGCATGGTGGCGCGTGCCTGTAGACCCAACTAACTGGGAGGCTGAGGTGAGAGGATCGAATGAGCCCAGGACTTTGAGTCCAGACTGGACAACATAGAGAGACTCCCATCTCAAAAATAAATAAATAAATAAAATAAAATAAAACAAATGTAACACAGATTTAAACAATTTTTCTCATGGAAAATAAAGACTCTTTTATTCTGTCAATTAATCTGAACTTGTGCTAAATAGTAATAGAGTTTCCCATGTTGTCAGCCTGTTGGTGAGTCACAAAATGTCAGAGCTAAAGGGACCGCGGGTGGAAAGGGACCTTTGGGAGTGGGTTGAATGGTGGTCCCCAAAGAAATATGCCCATGTTCTGATCCCCGCAACAGTGGATATTTACTGTGTATAGTAAAAAAGCGAATATTACCTGATATGGCCAAAAACTGTGATGAAATTAAGGGTTTTGAGAGAAGCAGTTTATCCTGGGTCATCAGGGCGGGCCCTGAAAGCAACCTCAAGCGTCCCTGCAGGAAGGAGGTAGGGAAGTTACATAGACACAAGAGCAGGAACTGGAGGGACGTGGCCACAAGCCCTGCCATGAGACAGCCTCCAGAAGATGAAAGAGCAGACGACAATGACCCTCCTTGAGCCTCATGGAGGGGCGCATGGCTCTGCCAGATCTTGACTTCAGACGCCTGGCCCCCAGCACTGTGAGAGAATAAATGTGTGTGGTGTGAAACCACGAGTTTGTGGTGCTTTTTTACAGCAGCAACAGGAAACTTATAGTGTCTCATTGCACAGAAAACCAAGTCCCCGAGAGGCCACCGCCTGCTGTCCTACAACTGCTACTGACAGAGACAGAGCTGCGAACCAGGCTCCCTCGTACCTGGGCTCCAGGTCAGCCCCAGGGGCCACCCTAGAGCCCTCTCTCCGGCCCTCCTCCCCCCTGACCTTTCTACCCCCTCTTTCCTTGGATCCCATGGCACCGAGCTCTTTGGCGTCTCCTCTCTGCCCTCTTTTTGTCTCCATTTGTTTCTTTTTGCTTTTATCTCTTGTTGTTCCCATGGCCATCCTAAATGTTTTGCCCCAAGCACTGTGCTTGCTTCTGCCTGGTCTTAGCATTTCCTTGAGGGATCTCATTTGACCCCAAAGTTGCCAGGTCTCCCTGGAACTCCAGCTGTGTTGTTACAGCTGTGGCTTCTCTTTTGCGCTCTTAACTCATTTTGCAGCTGATTACTGGTGGCTCACTCTGCCTGGATGTCCTAGCGCATCTCAGTCCCGTCCTTCCCCTGCAAGCCTGTTCTTCCTCCTTCCTTCCCTGCTGCAGTTGCCTGTACCGGTCCTGGGAATTTTACAGTCCTGGCTCCTTGGCATCCACAGACTACCTTCCCTCTCCGCCCACTCGCCACTGTCCTAATGTAAGAGCTCATTCATTACGATGCAGAAAACTGCAATAACTTCTAAGGGGTTTTTCTTCCAATTCCACTTGCCGCATGTCTCTCAGATAAACCTCTTGTGTGCATTTCTGTTGTTGCTGTAACAAATCACCACAAATGTTGTGGCTTAAACCACACATAATTATTATCTTACAGTGCCATAGTTCTGCAGTCAGACAAGTCTCACTGGGCTACAACCAAGGCATGTTATCAGGGTGGTGTTCCCTTCTACAGGCTCTAGGGGAAAATCCATTTCCTTGGCTCTCCCGGCTTCTGGAGGCGGCCTGCAGTCCTTGGCTTACGGCCTCTTCCCCCGTCCTCAATGCCAAGAGAGTCAGGCCATATCCGTCCCATGCTGCCCTCTCTCTGGTTCTCTTCTGCCTCCCTCTCCTATGGTAAGGATGCTTGGAGCACACTGGGTCCACCCTGAGTACCAGGATGATCTCCTCATCTCAAAGTCAGCTAATCAGAAACATTAGTTCCTCCTGCAGCCCTAATTCCCCTGGGCCATGTAAGGTAACACATTCCCAGGAACTGGGGCTTAGGGCACAGACTATTTGGGGGTCACCATTCTACCTGCCACAGCCTGCATCTCTGTGCTCACTGCCCCATCCTGGTTCAGGCCCTACTTTACTGTCTTCTCCAAAGGCCTTTCATTTAATTGGCCTCCCTGCCTCTGGTCTCTCCTTTTCCTCAACCCTCCCCGATGCCCCCCCTGCTTCTCTGAAACACAGATTAAATTAATCCACCGTCATTCATCTTCTTCCTCATCTTTTGCAATGTCCTTGGACCTGGATGTCCCAACTTCCTTCTGAAGCCACTGCTCCTAACGTGCCTCAAGCCACACAGGTGCGTTTGCTACTCCTCAAGCAGGCCATTGACTCTGGGCTTCTCCTGCTGTTCCCTTTCCTGGTATACCCATTCCTCTTTCCTCCTCTGGTTCGCAAACACCCTCGCCTCGAAACCCGTAAGCCTGGGTGCAGTGGATCACACCTGCGATCTCGGCACTTTGGGAGGCCAAGGCAGGAGGATCACTTGAGTCCAGAAGCTTGAGGCTGCTGTGGGCTATGATTGTGCTACTACAGTCCAGCCTGGGCAACAGAGCAAGACCCTGTCTCTTAAAAAAAAATCCCAAAAAACCCATACAAATTATTACTGTCTAGTTTTTAATTTCCCAAAACCTCCTCCAAGCCCAGCATAACTAATTGCTTCCCCATATATTAATTATTCCACGGTATTACAACTATTCATTCATCTACTTCTCTCTCTGTGCTTAATAGTAAGCAGATTGTTCATTTGTTCACTCTCCATTCTACATGTTTGTTGGGTACTATCATTTGCTGCAGTTAGGAGCAATACAAATGGATCCATGCCTGCAAGAAGAACATAGTCTCTTGGGGGAGATAGACTTGTAATCAGACAAAATTCACAGTTCCTGCTTTAAAATATGAAAATACAATAATTGCTAAGATGATAAAGCAATTCTATTTGTTCCTATCTGCTTGTAAACCTCATTCAAAAAGCGATTAATAGAACACTACTACCCTGGAGAAAAAAAGAAAAAAAATTTTTTTTTTGAGACAGGGTCTCAATCTGTCACCTGGGCTAGAGTGCAGTGGCATCACCATAGCTCACTGCAACCTCAAACTCCTGGGCTCAAGTGATCCTCCTGCCTCAGCCTCTTGAGTAGGTGGGACTACAGGCTTGCCCGCCACACTCGGCTGACTTTTTTATTTTTTGTAGAGATGGGTCTCGCTATGTTACTCAGGCTGGTCTCGAACTCCTGGGCTCAAGCAATTCTCCTGCCTTGGTTTCCTGAAGTGCTGGTATTACAAGTGTGAGCCACCACACCCCATCAGAAATAATGAGAAAAAAGAAAAGAAAGAAAAGAAAATATATTGTTGGCAGCACAGAATACAGAGAAAACAATTCTGTGAGGGTGTTTAAGGAAGGCTTCATAAAATCATGACATTTAATCTAGTTCCTAGAAAATCAATAGGAAATGCTAGGCATACGTGAGGTGAAAGGATATGTCATTCATCCTTGTATTCCCAATACCTAGGAGGTGTTTGTTAAACTAAGCGTTAAATGAGAAGTTGGAGCGTTGGGTGCCACGCAGGGGCTGACCATGCAGGGGGGGACCATGAAGTGGGAAATAAACGAAATGGAATAGCAGGTACAGGGTGCTTTTCAAAAGGACTCAGCACTACTCAAAATGTGGTCTACAGACCTCCCTCGTGGTTGGCACAGGGGGCGGCTAAGGTGCAGAATCCTGGCCGCTACCGCTCGCTAGAGAGCCCGGTCTCCGCGGGAGAGGCTCAGAGCGGGGTCTGTAAGAAGCTTTAGCGCACTGCAGTTTTAGAGCCGCTGCACTGACGTTAATTAAGAATGTAGAGTGAGAGGAGAAGGACATGTAACTAGATCTCATAAAAATATTCCTGAGCTGCCCATGTTTGCCAAATTCATTCCACAAATGTCTGTGGAACAATTACATCTCAGGCACTGCTGTCGGCCAGGTGTGATGTTCCAGTCTCAGGGAGCACGCCGTCCCGTGGAGAGAAGCACAACACAAGCAATTGCGTAGATGATAAGATCAGTTTGTTTGGTAGCGAGTGTGAGCAGGGGTTCCACCGAGAAGTGCCACCCAGATGTGACTTGAAAGAATGACCAAGCCAGCATGTGCAGGTCTGGGCACCGGAAGTCACACCGAGGAAAGATCAAGGGCAGAGGCCTGAGGGCAAGAACACCCCATCTAGGTGTGCGTGGCTGGATCCCAGTGAGCAACCAGCGCAGCGAAATGGGGTGAGGTTGGGGAAGAAGGTGGCAGCTGAGTTCATCAGGGCTTTGGGTGACCAACTGTCCTGGTCTGAGGGATGAGGGGTTTCCTGGGAACGGGACTTGCAGTATTGAACCCAGGAAGGTCCCAGGCAAACCAGGACAAGTTTGTCACCCTGGGCCATGGTAAGGCATTTGAATCACAAGCACAGTGAGCTTAAATTAAAAGGTTTTAAGTAAGCTCAGGACACTCGTAGAAGGGTATTGCTGTCCTGCAGGTGCAGATGATGGTTGTTTGAACCGAGGTGCTGACTGGAGACAGAGGGAGGTGAACAGAGGGAGGTGATATATCCAGACTCGGGATATATCTTGAAAGTGAAAAGATGTTCTAGTTACTTCCAGGCGGGAAGGAGGGAAAGGGAAGAATCCAAGACAACTCTGGTGCTGCCTCACACTGGGGTGGGTGACACTCAGGAAACCACAGTGTTAACAGAGAAGAAACCCCTTTGCGGAGATCTCGGGTGAGCGGTGACTCTGACCCCCTAAGGGAGGACACCATGACAGCAGGTCCACAGCCGGCATCTGTGCTCAAGAGCCTCCTTCATGCTCAACCTTCCTGCCTTAGCGGAGAGGGCTGGGATGCAGCAAGAACTCCTTCCTTCCCTCAGAACTTAGCCATTTCTGTGTGACATGAGGCCACCGCTCGGTGACAGAAACTGCATGGGCAGATGTGTTTTATGGAATCTCAAATCATCAATCCTCGGCCTAACATTTCATTGGAAAGCACAGGTCAGTAAGATTTGTTTTGTTTTGTTTTGCAGAGAGACAAAACAGAAGCTTGTTTAAAACCGCCTGCCTTTGCAGCCTAACCTCAAAGTAATCAAGTAAAAAAGTAAAAAATAAACCGCTCTCACTTTCCCAGACAGCTAGCTGGTGTTTTAGATATCAGCTCAAGTGATATCCGAATGTTTCCAAAATGATTCTTCAAGGTGAATTTTTTTAAAAGAAGTGATTCTTTGAGGTTGTTTTCTACTAGAGCTCTTTGGACAAATTAATCCTCCAAATCAGTTTTCTTTCCTCAAAGACTTCTTGTCTCCCCCCTACACCCCCCAACCCTGCTTCTTCCTACTGCCTGTTTTTGCCAGAAGCCATGGTCTTCGTGATACCCGGGACTGGAATTAAGTTAATCGATGCCCCACTTGCGCTACACGCCCCCCTGTCCTCTTACCTGCCTCTGCAAGGCCCACAGGCCGAGACAGGGATGAGCTGCTTCCCTTAAGAGAGTTGATTTAAGACATGATTCTTCAAATGAGCTTTTAAGTTAGAATTTTATACCTGTGGAATTTCAACCACCAAAAGAAGTTTCTTTCTTTCCTTTTTTTTTTTTTTTGACTAGTGAGATAATTTCTGTTGTTTTGAATTCTAACTTCAAGTTTTTGAAATTCAACCCAAACTCAAAACATGGCTTTTCTAGTTGAGTGTAGAAGGAGCAATGCTTCCCCTGTGTGGTGGACTTTGATATTTCACTCTGCAGAAACTAGATTTCCAGGCAGAACAAAAAGGATAAGCAGGTACTGTGAAGACATTTATATTTTTGTTTTAAATAGCCCATATCATAATTTTCATTTTTGAACAAAAAGGCTAGAACAAAAAAGCCAATAGCTATTTTATAATATCCTTAGGGAAATTTTCTTTCGCTTTTTTAGTAAGTAGCTCTCTATAACTGTAAAAATAAAGAACATTATTTAAGGTTATTTTTTAGCTCATGTAGTGCTCAAGGGGAAGGCAGCAATAAGTTCATAGATCTCTCCAGATCTTCTATTTTATGAAATAAATACAACCATAATAATTAAAATAAAAATAATAATAATATCTATATACATAAAGTTCCCATTCATCAGAAAATGGTGTGTACGACAGGCAGCGAGTTGAAGTTGAGTCCTGGGAGGAGGGACAGCACCCTGCCTAAGAGCCTCTCTTCCGAGCCCCTGAAACGGGGGCAGGCTGGAGGGCCTCATGTGTGTCCTACCCACAGATAGCAGCCGTGTGGCAGGAGCAGCACTTGCTGTGGGGAATCCAAGGAGAACCGCACAGAGGCAAGTTGTCTGAGCCGTGCTTCCCTGAGTGTGTTTCCTGGACCAGCAGCAGAGGTGTCCCCTAGGAACTTCTTGGAAATACAGCATCTCCACCACACCCCAAACCCTGCGGACCCACAGACTGCATTTTCACAAGCTACCTGGAGATTCATGTGCACTTTAATGTTTGAGAAGCACTGGGATAGCGCATCGGAAACAACCAAGACCCACCTGCTGGGAAAGAGGTGCTGTGGGCAGAGAAAACAACTGGTTAAAATGGGAGCCCCAGACTTAAAGGGACAAAGGTAGGTATCCAAACTGCAGGTGTTGGGTGGTTTGAAATCCGTCTCCCAAAGACAATGTGGTGACTTCCAGGGGAAGTAGAAGCTGGGATCCATTTATTTAGCAATGATTACTAATTCTCCTTAGCAATCCTGGATAAGCCAACCTGGGAGAAGTCATTGTGAGAATAGCAGCTGTGTCACCAGCAGTGATGACACTGATATCGATAAATGCCCCGTCCGCACTGGGTGTTGCCAGGCCCTGTGCTCAGGGGCTGCTGTGCGTTGTTCAATTGACCTTCTGCAACAACCTCTGACGTAGTCAAACTGGAGTACCGGGAAATTAGTGCTGTGCCGAAATCAAGGAGCTACAAGGTGGGGAAAGCAGGATTTGAACCCAGAATTCTTAGTGTAACATGAGCCGAGGCAAATTTGTGCCAGACATATATTGAAATAGCAAAGTGTTTCTCCAGATTTTATCCTAAGAAGTTAAAATGCACATTCCTGGAGCCCAAAGCCAAACTTCTGAATCAGGGAATCTAATGTAAGTCCAGGAATCTACCTCTTAAACTATTATCTCCAGATGATTCTGAGACAAGGGCTACAAGGATGACTCCAAGAAACACTGCTCCAATAACAGGGGAGAACATCAGCTTTAATCTCTTTTACAGATTGAACTTACATGTGAGGTGTTAGCTGCACAAATTTCTGCACTTAGAAGAGGTTTGAAAATCGGCTTTAGCTTAGCGTTTAAAGTCCTTCTCCACCCACCTCCTGAGCCAAACTCCTGCCATGCTCAGCCCAGGACACGGAATTCCACATGGAGGCTCCTGCTTTGACTGAGATACTTGGGGAAAGGGCAGGAAATTTGAGGATTTAAGGATATTTCATCTCAGGACTTTTGCTGTGCCTCGTCCGAACATTCATTAGTATCCACAGGCTTTCTTTTATGGAGAGGAATATTCACTACCATTTTTCTAATATTCGATTTCTCATTTTTAAATTAATTGACATTTCATCTAAATATTCTCATACCGTGTACATAAAAACACACCAAAGCATATGTGTGTAATAAATAAGGTATCTCAAAGCATTTAAAAACTAATTGAAAACTTAAACCTTTTCAAAGGTCAAATATATAACAAATACTCTTAAATACTTGTAATTTCTTAAAAGCAAACAAAACAGTACAATAATTAAAGTCTTTAGTTGCACTAAAACTGATCCTAAAGTGCTGTTAGCATAGATTTAAAAGTGCTTCTTCATAATCTCCATTCCATTCTTATCCCTATTTTTCCCTGGAGGTACTGTTTGGCTTGCACTGTGTCTACGCATAAATTCCTAAGCCCTAGGATCTTGTAATGTGACCTTATTTGGAAGTAAGGTCATTGCAGATGCAGTCATTAAGGTGAAAGCATACTGGAGTAGGTTGGGCCCTGAGCCCGGTAAGACTGGTGTCCTTATAAAAAGGAAAAATCTGGGTAACCAACACAAAAGGAGAGCTCCACGTGAAGATCAAGGCAGAGACCCTGGTGATGATTCCATGAGCCAAAGAGTGGGAAAAGATTGTTAGCAAACCCTCAGGAGCTGGGAGAAAGGGTGGAGGAGATTCTCCTCACAGCACTCAGAAGGAACAACTCTGCCAACACTTGGATTCTGGCCTCTGGCCTCCAGAACTGTGAGACAACGCATCCCTGTTTAGGCCACCCACCTGGTTTGTGGCGCTTGTGATAGCAGCCCTAGGAAATTAACGCTAGGAAAACCTTACTCACCGTATCCAGAGGATCCAGGCAAAGACAAACTGGCCAGAGCACTAGGTACAGGTGACAGTTGATGATTGAGTCCGTGGAACTGAGCAAAATATTTATTTCTAAGCAACAGAAGGTAAGGGGTGCCTCCCTGGAATTCTTGGTTATGGATGTGAAACTCAATGTGGTTCTACGTTTTGGAGATTTGTGATCTTAGAAACTGTTTGTGCGGAAGTCAAGGACATTAAATAAACAAACTCATAGCTGGGTTGTTTTAATGCTTTTTTATTTGCTCATTAAAATAGAGAATTCTTAGAATGTTGACCGTTTTTATAAAATCGCTTCTAAAATTTTAGCATTTCGAAAGCAGCAAAACCTTTTAACTCCACAATAACTTCAAAGACTATTTTCTTCTCTAAAACTCTTCCTGGTGGCTCCGCTCAGGACTATCATCTTGGAGTTCCCCAGGAGCTCCCCCCGATCCCAGTATTCCCAATAACGGGCTGGCCTGCCTCCAGAGCATGTGCACCCCCGGCTCCTGCATTCTCCCAGGACCTTTTCTGGTTGCACTTTGCCTTCAGATTAAAAACCGCCCAAATTATTAGTTCTGGCAAATCAGGAATCCTTTGTTTCTTTTACAGCTGCAATCTTGTCCTAATAGTTACAGTAATTGAGTGTCTCATCTTACTAGTAAAGCCAAATATGAGCCGCAGGCTTATTCTGAGAGGGGCCAAATTGGGTTCAGCTAAATCTAAACTTTTGGTTTATTGAAATGACATCTTGCTTCTGTTCCCCAACCCCAAGGCCATCAACAGACAGCCAACTAGAGGACTTTGGCCTTACATTCAGCTCTTGTCAGGGACAGGTACTGAGGACAGGTACTGAGGATGGATACTGGGGACCGGTCCTGGGGATAGGTTCTGGGGACGGGAATAGGTACTGGGAAAGATACTGGGGATAGGTTCTAAGGACACAAACTGAGGATAGGTACTGGGGACAGGTACTGGGGTTAGGTTTTGGGGAAGGTTCTAGGGATAGGTAGTGTGGATAGATACTGAGGATATGTACTGGACATAGGTCCTAAGGACGGATACTGGGAACAGGTACTGGGAATAGGTTCTGGGATAGGTACTATAGACAGGTACTGGGGACAGTTACTTGGGATAGGTTCTGTGGATAGGTACCATGCATAGGCACAGGGGATAGGTACTAGGAACAGGTACTGGCAATAGGTACAGGTGACAGGTACTGGGGACAGGTACAGTACCCTCTGGGTCCCTGGTACTAATCACACGCAAACACGCGGCACTGTTTCCCACAGCATCTGCCTGTGCACGTGCACAGAGGCACGGCTATCCACTGCTCTGATAGTAATAATGGCTTGTCCCTTGAGTCCCGGAAGTCCACAGAAGAAGGTTTGTGAAACTTGGTATGAATATAAATTCTGAGCATAAAATCAAAGGTGTCATCCAAACTAGGAGAGGTGATCTGCCCCTCTGCAGGGCAGCACCCACGGAAGAGCAAGGTGCAAGTAAGTGGCCTGTCAGGGGCTGGGCAACGGAGGCGGCCAGTGGGGCTGTAGAGCTGGGACACTGCTGAGCCCTGAGCCGCCAGGCAGGAAAAGCGTGTGAGACACTGAGGAGATGACTACAAGGTCTTCGTGGATGGACACCGACCATGATGAGGCGTCTCCCTCCTCGTCCTCACAGACGGACACTGATCATGATTGGGGGGATCCCTCACCTCATCCTCACAGATGGACACTGCCCATGATGGGGGGCTCCCTCATCTCATCCTCACAGATGGACACTGCC